>JARQOD010008365.1:0-35845 GCA_033576555.1 Oophaga sylvatica | reverse complement strand
TGTGGAACCCGGTTTTTGGTATTGCAACTGTTGTTGCTTCTGCTGGAAAAGCGCCTACCCTTTCCCTGATGTGCCGTGTTCTGCTGTGTTTCAACAATTGTTTACTGGTCCTCAATTTGTGTGTCATCTTCTGGCTTTGGTGCTTTACCTGGCATGCATTTGTGGCTGCTCTGGTGTTTCGAAAAATGCCGCCTTTAAAATACCATTTTTGTGGTAGTTCAACTAACTCTTGGTACCAGGGTAGTTCAGTAGAAGCTCTTTAAATTTCGCATTCAAAAAATGCCATCAAATCAAATTAGTCAGCGTGAACAGGTGCTAAAACCAGAGTCCCCGCTATCACATTCAGAAAAAAAGGTAGCCACTGTGCGCTATAGTTGCGGGCACACATATGAAAATATGAAAAATGATTGCATCACTGCCTTAGAATTGAAAAATTGAGAAGTCTTAGCGATAAAAAGGCCAATTTAGTGTACCTGGGAGAACTTTAAAGGCTCTTCTCGTATCCAAGGTCCCAACTATGCCAATCCTCACTTAGAAAAGTCTGTCTGATGGGAATTATGAATCCTCTTTCAGAAAAAAATTAATCTCTGTGGGGGTAATGAATGGTATATTAAATGCTGTGACCAAAGGTGGGGCTCAGGGAAGGAAATAAAATAAATATCAAAAAACTGCCGGCAATCCAAAATTTGCCAGTGTGAAAGGTGCTAAACCTGTTCCCAAACTCATACAATTCAAGAAAAAAAGGTAGCCCTGTAGGCTATGCTTCGGACACATTTTAAATGTGTAGGGTTGGTGACTCTATGTTTTAGCACTATTCACATGGATCTTGTTTGGATGTGCGGTCAGTTTTTTGGTGTTTCTTTACTTCTGCCTGAGCACTCCACCTGTTGGTCACAGGCTTTTTAAATTTTACCGGGTCATTACCCTCCCCAGAGATGTAGATTTGGGAAAGAGTGGTTCATTTTCCATGAGACAGACTTTTTAAGGAGGATTGCATTGTTAGGGACCTGGGATACGAGAGAGTCTTAACGTGGCCCGGGGACACTAAATTGGCCTTTTTATGTGCTAGTTTCATTTTTCTATTTCTAAGGCAGTGTGCAATTCATTTTTTATTTTCATTTTTGTGTCCGCAAGCTATAGCGCTACGGTGTATTTTTTTTCTTGAATCTTTAAATCTTCTGTTGATTTTTTTTAGCGGCAAAAAAATAATTGGGAAAAAGTAAAAACCACCCCTTCAGGTTAAAACAGGAAAACAGCTAAAAGCAAAGTGCTGAACACGGCCCATTATTTGCAGAGGCTTCAGTTTCTGGAGAAAACGGTTCAGTTTTCCTTTAGGCAAAAACCAAAGGAGATCCTTCCTCCAGCCCTGGTGGCAAAGATTTGCCTCTGGAGTTTAGTATCTAGCCCCAGACCACTCCAGGTGTGGAGATAGGTGGTATCTCCACCCCGCTCTATGGTTATCCTATAAAAGCCAGCTATTTAAAAAATTTGCTTAACCCTCCTGCACTTGTTTGCGGAGGAAAAAAACTTTGGGTTTTATATCACTGTGCCATCAAGCGTGTAAAAAATATCTCTTTCCAGCACTTTACCAGTAACTTTGTCAAATTATATGATATTTCATGCAGTGAAAGGGTTAACGATAGGCACTGTGCACCCTAGTTTCGGGGATAAAAGGCCCTTTAGATTTAAAGATCAGTGCAATAAATGGCACATGGTAGTGGGGATTGTTACATAATTTGGATTATGTAGTTCCTTCTAACTCTCTTGCTAAAAGAGTGTTGTGATACAGTAAAGCACTTAATGACTTTGGTTGAAATGTTTGAAAACTGTTTGTGTTCCTGAATCTTGAAATGAATTGAAAACTGAATAGGAGTGGCGGACACTGGTGTTGGGTCCGGCGGTTGCATCGTTACAAAAAAGTTCTGCTTGGGTATTGAAAGTTCCCAAACCGGCCCCTTACTTGTAGGTGTGGGTTCATGCAAAGGGCGGGAAAAAAAAACCGGTGTTCGGGCAGCCGACGAATAGTGAATGACTTCTGGGAGTCTGTGTTCTGGTTGTGCCCAACAGTGGTGTTCGGTGGGGGCCCCGAACTTTTCTGTTTGGTTCCTGATTTACATAAAAAGTTTGGGATTGCAGTTAAACCTTTAAAAACCCCCAAAGGGGGTTTGCGTTAATGCCGGGCCCAAATTTAAAAAATTCGCCTTTCTTTTTTGAGGTTTAACTTAAAAAATTAAGGTTTCGGATTTTTAGAAGTTTTTCGTGACATTTGTCTTCCGTTAGTGGTAAAATTTTTCGATATAATTTGCGTTTATTTTTGAAAGAAATGCAAATATGGGGAAAAATTTTAAAATTGTAAAAAATTCAAATTTGTTTTTTTATTCCTTAAAAACGAAATATGTCATACAAATTTAATAAATAACTTTTCCCCCATGTCTTTTACATCAGAAAAATTTTTGGAAAACCAAAATTTTTTTTTGTTGGAAATTTTTGGGTTAAAAGTTGCCAGCGATTTCTCTTTTTTAAAAACAAATTTAAAACCCTATTTTTAGGGAATCACATTTGAAGTCACTTTAGGGGTCATATGGCAGAAAATACCAACCCAAAATGACACCTTCAAAAAATTCACCCCCAAGGTACTCAAAACCTTTTTAAAAGTTTATTTAACCCCCTTAGGGTTTCCCCGGGTTTTTAAAGCAATGGGGGAAGAAATAATTTTTATTTAAATTTTTTTTCCAAAAAGATCTTTTCAAACTTTTTTTATTTTCCAGGGGGTTTTAAAAAAGGGGAAAAGGACAGTAAACTTTTGGGTGCAATTTTAAGAGTAGCCAATACCCAAAATGGGGGGGGGAAACCATTGTTTGGGCACAGCAGAGTTGTAGGGGGGTCGCCATATGTTTTTTTAAAAAAAAACTGGAAAATTGAGTTTTGGGCCAGTGGGTTTTGGGAGCCTTGATGCCCAAAAAAATGGAAACCCCCACAAGTGACACCTTTTTGGGGGAAATGCCCCTATGGAACTTATTGATCTTTGGAGCCTTTAACCCCCCAAGTGTTTCACAAAAGTTTTTTTGCCTGGGGGTAAAAAATTTTTTTTTTCCACAAAAATGATTGTTTACCCCCAATTTTTTATTTTTCCCAAGGAAATTGGGGACCCCAAAAGTTGTTATCCAATTTGTTCTGAGTACGTGTCCCATATGTGGGGGGGAACTGTTTGTGCGACGGCAGAGTTGGAAAGGAAGTAATAATTTTTGGAATGCAGACGTTGAGGGGGTTTTCATGTTCCTTTGCAGTCCCCCAGTGTCCCAAAAACAGGGAAAACCCCCAAAAAGTGCCCCTTTTTTAAAAACTGCCCCCTAAGGAACTTTTTGATCTGTGGTGGCACTTTAACCCCCCAAAAGTGTTCCAAAGTTTATAATGGGGAATGAAAATAAAAATCCTTTTTTTTTCCCACAAAAATTATTTTTAGTCACGTTTTTTTTTTTCCCCTGGTAACGGAAAAAAATTGGACCCAAAAATTTTTTCCAATTTGTCTGAAATACTTTTAAAACCCCTAGTGGGGGGAAACTTTTTGGGCACCGGCAAATCGAAGGGGAAAGGGCACCATTTGATTTTTCCCAAACCCCAAAAATTGGTGGATTGAGTTTGGATGTTGCATTTGGGAGCCCCTGTGTGCCTAAAAGGGGAAACCCCCCCAAAGTTACCCATTTTGAAACTGGACCCCCAAGGAACTTTAGATCTGAGTGGCAATTTGAACCCCCAATGCTTCACACAGTTTTTAAAAATTGAGCCGTAAAATTTTTAAAAAAAAATATTTTTTCCCCAAAAATGACTTTTCACCCCAATTTTTATTTTCCCGGCTATCAAGACCCCAAAAGTTTTTTGCAATTTGTCGGTAAGCTATACCCTTTTGTGGGGGGGGTTTAAAAAATGTTTGCGGCATGGCCCCAGTCGGAGGGAAGGAGCGCCGTTTGACTTTTTCAACGCGGGGAAAGGTGGGCGCCATTTTTGTTTGGAGGTCCTGATTCCCCCAAACGTGGAAAACCCCCCCCAAATGATAAAAATTTTGGAAAGACACCTAAAAGGGAATTTCCGTGTGTGGGAGAACTTTGAACCCCCCCGGGGTTTCCCCAAAATTTTAGCCAAGCATGAAAAAAAAAAAAAAATATTTTTTCCCCAAAATGTTTTTAGTCCCCCAAATTTTTTTTTCCCCCAAAGGTTTTCAGGAGAAATTGGACCCCCAAAAAATTTCCAATTTGTCTGGTACGCTTTCCCATTGGGGGAGAAAACTATGTATGGGAAATTTTTGGGGTGGAAGGGAAAGTAGTGACTTTTTTGGGTTGCGCTTTGAGGGAAGGTAACGGAGTCATATGCGTTTGGAGGCCCCTGATGGCCAAACCCCCCCAAAGTGACCTATTATGGAAAAAGCCTCAAGGAATTATCTGATTTGTGGGGAGCCTTTTTTAACCCTGAAGTGCTTCACAAAAATTATTCGTACTGCTTTAAAAAATAAAAATCCTTTTTTTTAACAAAAATGATTTTTTGCCCCTATTTTATTTTTACAAGGGTACAGGGAAAAATTGACCCCAAAAATTTTGTCCAATTTGTCCTGAGATGCTGTTTTCCCCAAAATTTTGGGAGAAAAAATACTGTTGGGCACCCCCTGGGGCTCGGACGGGAAGTTGTTGTTTTGGATTTCAGACTTTAGGGAATGGTCTGCGGGTCATGTCGTTTGGGAGCCCTGATGTGTCTAAACAGTGGAAACCCCCAAAAGTGACCCTTTTTGGGAAAAAATTGACCCCACATGGAATTTTTAGATGTGTGGTGGCATTTGCCCCCAAAGTGCTTCCAGAAGTTTATAACATACCCCCCTAAAAAAAAAAAAATATTTTTTTTTTTTTTCAAAATGATATTTTGCCCAATTTTTTTTTCCCAGGGTAGCAGTAAAAAATTGGCCCCAAAGAGTTTTGTGCAATTTGTCCTGGTACGCTAATACCCCTAAAGTTGGGGTAAACTACTGTTGGGGCATGGCAGAGCTCAGAAGTGAAGGGCCCCGTTTGATTTTTCAAAGCAGAATTGGTTGGAATGAGATCAGACGCCATGTCCATTTGGAGAGCCCCTGATGGCCTAAACAGTGGAAACCCCCCATTTAACCCAACCCTAATCCCAACTACCCCTAACCCAATCCCAACTAAACCAAAACCCAAACCACAAACCTAACCCAAACACACCCTAACCCTAGTCCCAATTTTAACCTAACCCTCCACAAACCTCCCAAGACACCACTAACCTAACCCCAAAACCCCTAAACCTAATCCTAATTTTTGCCCCAATTACCCTAATTTAGCCGCAACCCTAACTCTAAACCCTAACCCTAATGGGAAAATAGAAATAAATTAATTTTTTTAATTTTATTATTTTTCTCTAATAAGGGGGTGACAAAGTGGGTTTGATTTCTATTTATAGGGGTTTTTTGTTGGCAGCTGTCCATTAAAGAGCTTTTTTATTGCAAAAAATTGTTTTTGCTCACCCATTTTGGAGCTATAATTTTTGATTTTTTGGCCAAGGTCATGTGAGGTTTATTTTTTGTGGTACGAGTTGATTTTTTTAAATTGGTACCTTTTTGACCCGTGACATTTTTTGATCGCTTTTTTTTTGATTTTTGGGGGTTGTAATGAACAAAATCAGAATTTGAATTTTTTTCTGGGGGCGTTTATACCATTCCGCGTGTGGTAAAATTGTAATGCAGTTTTATTCTTGGGGATTGTAGTTTACGTGATCCTCTTTATATTTTTTTTTGCTTTGTCGCTTTTATCAATAAAACAATTATATTTAAAAAATACATTTTTGCTCGCTTTATTTGTGAGCTTAACTTTTTTTTTTTCTCTGATTATGCTGTATGGAGCTCGTTTTTTGCGGGACAATATGACATTTTCAGTGGTTACCATGTTTATTTGTATCGGTCTTTTTGGTCATGTGTTATTCCACTTTTTGTTCGGCGGTATGATGATAGCACTGATTTTTTGCTTTGTTTTTTTTTTTTTTTCTTTTTTTTAAGTGGTTCACTAAAGGGGTTAACTAGTGGGACAGTTCTATGGGCAGGTCGCTACGGAAGCGGCGATACCAAATATGTGTATTTTATTGTTTTGTTTTTTTTATTTACAGGAAGAAATGAATTTATTGGGAATATTTTTTTTTCCTTTATTTTTGAATTTTTTTTTTACACTTGTGATTTTCGTTTTTTTTACTTTTTTACTTTGTCCCAGGGTGGGACATCACTGTAGAATGTCTGATCGTGGTCTGAACGTGTGCACGCACTTGTCAGACCGCGTTTGACGGCACGCTGCAGGCTTCCTCGGCACCTGCTTCAAGCAGGCACTGAGGAAGCCACCTCCCTGCAGGACCATGGCCATCTTGGATCCGGGGTCTTGCTGGGAGTTAGGCCTCACGAACAGTGCGATCACATCGCGCTGTTCTGAGGGTCTCAGGGGAGCACACAGGGAGCCCCCTCCCTGCGCGATGCTTCCCTGTGCCCCGTAACACCGCGATAATTATTTGATTGGGGCGTGCAGGGGTTAATGTGCCGGATGCTCCTGGACATGTGCTGGGTGTCAGCTGTGATAATCAGCTGACACAAAACCGCGATCAGCTGATCGCCTATGACGTACTATCCCATCCCTGGAATTAATGTCCCAGGGCACATGGACGGGATAGTACGTCCGATGACAGAAAGGAGTTAATTATGGTATGTGGTATATTTACAACATTCATTTATCTTCCCAGCCACTCTTCTTCATACAGTGGGGAGAATAAGATTTGATATACTGCAGATTTTGCAAGTTTTCCACTTCAAAGAATGGGGAGAACTGTAATTTTTATAGTAGGTAAACATCACTTTGAGAGACAGAATTTCTGAAAATAAAAAAACAGAAAATCACATTGTATGATTTGTTAAATAATTAAATAGTAGTGATGAGAGGAGCATGCTCGCCATTATTCGGTGCTCACCTGAGCATCGCAGTGTGCTCAACCCCACAATTATGAACCCAACTTGCCACTGCTCATGGCAAGTGGGAGAAGAGCGATGCTAAGTGCCAGAGATGCGCCATTTTTGAAACAGCTGAGAGTGATGTTTTATAGCCTTAGGGGTATTATCTATGGCCCTTTCCCTGGCTATTAATATCATCCCAAAGCTGTTGCCTAGCCTTTGCTGGTTTGATTTTATAGAGTGGACCCCATGTCAATTTTTTTCTGGGTTGCTGCTGTAAAATAGCCAGTAAAGCTAACAAAACCTATGTGAGTGTATGAATAGCCTGAAAATCTTTATGGCTATTGACTCCTTCCCAGAATATTAACATCAGCCCTCAGCATCGGCTTTCCCTCTGCTGGTATGAAAATTACGCGGGGGCCCATGCAATTCTTTTTTTAAATGTTTTGAAAAGTAAACAGATATTGCGTTTCACGCAGATGTTGTGGCTGTGTGTGCGCCTTTATTTAACTCTTTATGTACCATTTTATTAATGAGGGTATCTGGCTGACACCTGTTCATTACTAAACCTTGGACTTGGTTTACATATACAGCTCTGGCAAAAATTAAGAGATCACCACTTCAAAACCTGTCATGGGCAGCCCATTCTCCAGACCTGAACACCATTGAAAACCTCTGGATGTGATCAAGAGGATGATGGATAGTCACAAGCGTCAAACAAAGAAGAATGCTTAATTTTTGCCCCAGAAGCATTGTGAAAGATGTGGCAAGCATGCCAAGATGCATGACAGTGTTTTTAAAATCATGGTTATTCCACAAAATATTGATTTCAGACCTCTTCCTGAGTTAAAACATTAGTATTGTTTTTTCTATTAATTGTGATCTTGCTTTCGTTGCATTATTTGTTGTCTGAAAGCATTTTTTAAAAAATTTTGACCATCTTTTGCTGTCAGAAAGAAATAAAAAATGTATTGCTTGGAAATTCGGTGACATATTGTCAGAAGTTTATAGACTACAAGAACAATTTACATTTTAAGTTTTAGTCTTTGCCGGATGAAGAGACCGGAGTAGTCTCGAAAGCTTGCAATTTGTTACCATCTTTTCAGTTTGCCATTAAAAGGTTATAACCACTGAGGACTCTCAAGTCTAAATATTTTCATATAAAAGAAAAATTCTGTCTAACTGAACATTTGAAAGTGGTCTCTTAATTTTTGCCAGAGTGTAATATATATATATATATATATTATATATATTATATGTATGTATATATATATATACATACACACACGTGGTCAAAATTGTTGGTACCCCTCATTTAATGACAGAAAACCCCAATGGTCACAGAAATAACTCGAATCTGACAAAAGTGATAATACATCAAAAATCTATTAAATTGAACAAACGAAAGTCAGACATTGCTTTTCAACCATGCTTCCACACATTTTTTTAAAAAAATAAACTCATGAAATAGGTCTGGACATTAAAATGGTACCCTGAAATAATGTGACAAAAGGGACTGGTGAAATCAAAGTGTGTCCACTAGCTAGCATCACAAACGTCTACAATCTTGAAATCAGTGAGTGAGCCAGTATAGAGGGTTACAGTACTCACTGTGCTGTTTGGTGACATGGTGTGTATCACACTCAACATGGACTAGAGGAAGCAAAGGAAAGAGTTGTCTCAGGAGATTAGAAAGAAAATTATAGACAAACATGTTAAAGGTAAAAGTTTATAAGAACATCTCCAAGCAGCTTGATGTTCCTGTGACTACAGTTGCATATATTATTCTGAAAGTTAAGCTCCATGGGACTATAGTCAACTCCTGGACGTGGATGCAGGAGGGAAAATTGATGACAAATCAAAGAGACGGATAATACGAATGGTATCAAAAGAGCCCAGAAAAACTTCTAAACAGATTAAAGGTGAACTTCAAGATCAAGGAACATCGTGTCTTATTGCACACCATCACTGAATGAGCCAAAGTGGATTTCATGGGAGATGACAAGGGGAAACACCATTGTTAAAAAAACATAAAAATCCAGACTGAATTTGCTAAGCTAAATGTTGACAAACCACAAGTTCTGGGAGAATGTTTCTATGGACAGATGAGACAAAATGGAACTGTTAATCAAGGCGCATCAGCTCTATGTTCACAGAAGAAAAAAATGAAGCACATTAAGAAAAGAACACTGTCCCTACTGTGAAAGCATGGAGGGGGCTCTGTTATGTTTCAGGGACTGCTTTGCTGCTCTGGCAAAGGGTGTCTAGAATCTATGCAGGGTACCATGAAATCTCTAGATATCAAGGGATTTAGAGAGAAATGTGCAGCCCATGTCAGAAAGCTTTGGTTCAGTCGTAGATCTAGGTGTTCAATAGGATAATGACCCAAAACACATTAGCTAAAAACACTGGCTAAAGGGAAAACATTGGACTATTCTGAAGTGGCCTATTATGAGTCCTGAACCTAAATTCCATTGAGCATCTTTGGAAAGAGCTGAAACATGCCGCTTGAAAAAGCAACCTTCAAAACGAGATAACTGGAGCAGTTGCTCTTGAGGAGTGGTCCAAAATACCTGTTGAGAGGTGCGAAGTCTCATTGACAGTTACAGGAATCGTTTGATTGCAGTGATTGCCTCAAAAGGATTGTCAACAAAATATTAGTGTTATGATTTGGTAGTGAGGAGGACAGGTGCAAATACCACCAAAGCAGCAAGACACACAGAGAGGCTGGAACCTAATGGGTTGTAGATCCCTAAAATAAACCGACAATAGCAGTAGCCGTGAGCGTACCTACCGTGATCCTAGACGCTTCGGCACAGTCGGAGAGTTAGCTACACCTGAAGACAGAAAGAGGGAAACTAACTGCCAAAGAGTAAAGCCTCCAAAGAAATAGGAAGCCCCCAAACATGTAATGGCGGTTAGACAAGAGGAAAACACGAACACAGGAGAAAATAGAATGAGCAAATGTTGGGGCACAATCTGTCTAAAGTTAAAGTACAGGAGAGAAATTCTGTCTGCAACCCAGAAAAAAACCCTTATAAAAATACCAGCACTTCTGATTACAAAAAACCTGAGACCACACGATCTCGACACCTATATCAGATCTCTGGTGTGACACACAGCTACCCAGCAATAAAAAATATCAATGGAACAGAGAACAAGTGCAAATACAAAATGAGAACAGAGGGCAGCGCAAAGCCCCCAAAGGGGACCAGGCTGAAGTCCAAGGCAAGACTGCAAAAAAGCAAGGAAAATCCAAACACAGGAAAAAAAAAACAGAAAGTCACTTATCTGAATGATAGCAGGAAAGCAATCTGAAATTCCAACAAAGACCTGGAAGCAACAATTGATTACCGGCGAGGATCATGGGAGATCAGCTCACTTATATCAGGCCAGTCAGCCCCACCTGACACCCATTCCTTATTTGTTCAATACCTTCAGCAATCACCGGAGGGAGCCTCAGTCGAAGTCGTCTCCAGCCATTCACAACAATTAAGTTTAGGGTACCATCATTTCTGTCCAGGCCTATTTCATGAGTTTTATTTTTAAAAAATTCTGTGGAAGAATGGTTGAAATAGCAATGTCTGACTTTCATTTGTTCATTGTTGGTTACCGCTGCTGCACAAGGGGAGTCTCGAACCAATCCACTGCGGTCCACCTTCATCTCGGCCGTAGTGGAGCCTGCTCAGCAGAGACATAGGTCCAGCGTCTTGCCCATTCCAGTACTGTGCGTGACTTGCTGATGCCCTCTCCGGATTCTGCTTTATAGCCAGTGCTGGAGCAGACGTCTTTGGGACGAAGTCTGCGTTTCCCCTTCTGGCATCCCAGGGGGAGATCTTCTTGGATATCAGGGGTCACATGCTCAGGTACTTCAGCAGCTCCTATTGGGCTGCCAGGAAGGTCCTGGGACTACTGGAGTTCTGGAACAAGTTTCATTGGTCCTTGTTTCTGGCAGGTCCTGTAGCTGTCCCTGCCATCTTCCAAGACTTTGTTAATGAATCTTCCGGGATATGCCCCCCCTCGTGTAGTCTATCCTTCTTTTCCCCGATATTGACTCCCCAGAGAAATGTTGCAGGTCTTGACCCTTTTGGGCAAATTCCTCTACCCAAAGTTGGAGAAATGTGTGTTTGAGCAGGAAGTCCTTACTAGGTTGGCTTCCGATACGAAGTTCCGTATTTTTCCTATATGTATACCGTAATCGGAAGTTCCCTAATTCTTTGAGAGGCACTGTGAATTTTTGTCAGCCAATGAGGAATCCTACGAAGTTTGGGACTCCGTACTGCTGCGGTCATGTTAATAAGGGGCATGGCTGTGTTGGCTGCTGAAATGATGTCAGAATGCACTTTAAAAGGCGCGCCGCCTTTTGCGTCCTTGCTGGGAACTCAGTTGGGACAAAATGCTTCTTGGGATCTGGGGACGTTAGGATTGCGATTTTGTGTACTTGCTTTGGCAGGCTTTTTAAAAAAGTGTGTAAAGTTTCCCTTTTTGCCTGCAGTGTTGTTTTAAAGCTTTGTGCAAGGTGTGTGTGTGGAGTGCAGGTGAGCTGCGTTTGCTTGCATCCACGCTGTTTGTAGGTTTGCCAGTGTCCTCACGTCTGGTGCATGCCCGAAGATCGTCGCGGTTGCACATTCTGACTTTCACGTGAGTTGTTTTCTTTGTGTTTGGCAGTGAGGGAGTTAATTCGTCTGTGCTCGGTTCTGGGACGGGGGTTCAGTTCTCCCGGCTGCAATTGATTATTTGTTGTTTGGGTTTTCCCTTTAAATCCCTGGTTGTCTGTTTTGGGAGTTGAGTGAACCCCTTCATGCAGACACAGATAGGAAGAATCTGTTAGACTTTAGTTGTGAGCTCCTTAGTTTTTTTAAAGTCAATTGTTGAGTTTTTTATCCCAGCCATTTTGTTCCTTCTGGTTTGAGTTTTTGTTGCGAGTCTGGTTTTCTCAGTCTGTCCTATATGTCTAATCTGTGATTTAGCAGAGATCAGCCCATATCCCTTTGGTGGTAATCAGGATCCTTCTTAGGATGATTTTCGGGTTAGGGGGTGATTGGGAAAAGGGTTAGGTGGAGACTTGGACCTTGAACCTTTATCAGTACCTCCAAGGTGAGGGATTAGTTAGGACCCAGTTTTAGGTTCGGTTGACCCGGCCTCTCTTTCTGTGACAGGTATAAGTCCTAAGTTTTTTCCCTGGTTCAGAGTATCGTGTCGGTAAATCTATTCTATACTTCATGTGATGTTGTATACTAGTTGTTGTTGGTGTTGTTCCTGTATTAATAGTTTATGACATCGTACACATATCATTGACGCGTGACTTTTCACGGCTTAAAATTATCCCCAGTTACCTGGATCCAGTAGCCCGCTGGCCTGCAGTTGCAGGATTATCCTGGAGCGCGGGCATTAAGTCCAAAGTTTTGTTCCCCTGGAGCAAAACAGATTTGAACCTAAAATAGCTCTCCCGGACAGGTTCACTGGTGGGCGAGACAAATTTTTCACATTCCGGGGAAGCATGTAAATTGTATTTTCGGCTTCGGCCTCGATCATCAGGGAGTGAAGAGCAGAGAGTGGGAATTGTTTTTTGTCTACAGGGGCCCTCAATCCTGGGCATTTTCCCTTCCTCCGGGTCCCGGCCTTTCAGTCTGTAGATCGTTTTTTTACTGCCCTGGGTTTGGTTTTATTGATGACCCAGTTGGGTCTTCTTGCTGAGAAAAAAATTGTAAGTACAGAGGGAGTCGTCGGGGAGGGAATTTGCTTCTGAGTTCCCCTAGATGGGCCAGGATACTCAGTGGAATGAACAGCTCTTGGGGTCAGTTTTTTCTGGACTTTTGAAAAAATTAAAGGCGTTTTGGCTCAGTATGATTTCTCCATCACGGAGGTGCTTGGCCTACTATCCGTCTGATAGACGGCTTCGGGGAGGGGTGAGGTAATCCGCCCCGGTAGTTGTTCCCCCTACTACAAAAGTCCCCTTTGTTGAGGTTCCCCTTGTCTGTTCAGAGGGCCTATGCAGTTGGGAGGGACATCATTTGTAGGGGGGATTGGTGGTCGCAAGCAGGATAGAAGGTGTTTTTTGCGGGAAGAGGGACATTTTTTTTGGGGGATGTCCATCCCGTGCCTTGTTGAGCAAAAAGTTGCCGGGGAAAACTGTTAATCCCGGTTGTGTGGTGGCGACAACCTGGGAGTATGTTTTCGCCGCTAGTTCTTTCGTTCCTTGACCAGTGGGAGGGTGGTTGGGTACGAGATGGAGAGATTTTTGTTCTTCTTGTTGTGGGTCCGGGGTTCTGGTTGACGCTCGTTTGTCAGGCTCAAGGTAGCCTCTGGTGTATGGCCAAAACCGATCCCTTTATTCTCATTGCGCCAGGCCTCTCGGCCAAGGTAAACTTTGTTTTGGGTCCATAACTTGTTTTTCGGGTGGGGGCGATACATAGGGGAAAAATTTCTTGTTATGTGTTGGAGGGTCTTCCTATCCTATTGTGTTGGGACTTCCTTGGTTGGTTAAACATAAACCTGTGATTAATTTGGGAGTCCAGAGGATAAGCCAATGGGGTGAGTTTTGCAAAAGTAACTGATGAACACTTCATCAGTGCGGTCGTGCCTAGTCATTGCCTCCTTTTTTGGGGATTTGGGGATGTGTTCTCTGAGGAGGGGTGTCAGGAGTTGCTCCTCATCGGCGTATGACTGTTATTAATTCCTTTGATGTAAGTTCCCCAAAGCTAGGTTGTATATTCTTTTGGTCTGAGAGGAGGCTATGAAAGATTATATTTCTGAAAGTTGGCCAAAGGGCATATTAGCCTTATTTTCCCAGTCCCCCGGGGGGGGTTCTTCTTTGTGAAGAAAAAAGATGGAGGCCTACGCCCTTGCTTGGTTTCCCCGCGAACTTAAGGGTTTTTCTGTTCAATCCGTTCCACTCCTCTTTTCCCCGATCTCTTAAAAATTGTGGGCGCCAAATGGTTTAAATTGGATCTCAGGGGCGTATTTTTTATTAGGATAAAAGAGGGGGATGAGGGGGGGAAAAGGCTTTAAAACCCCCGGGGGACATTAGGGGAACCTTGTCTGTTTTGGTTTGATACTGCCCCGCGATTCCAACATTTTTTTTATTTTCATTTTCTACCTTGTGGGGTGTTTGTGGTCGTTATTTGGATGACTTTTTTAAATTTCTCCCCGATTTGTGTCTCACCAGGAGATTAGACGGTTTTTTTCAGATCTTGCGGAAAATTTAAACATACGCCCAAACTGGAAAAGTGTGTATCTGCTGTAAGGAACTTCATTTTTTGGGGTTTTTGGTGTCGCTCCGGTTTCCTATCCCCCCTGAAAAAGTGAGAGCAGTGCTTGAATGGGGGCCAGAGGTTTAAAGGGGCTCTGCAGGTTTTTTGGGGTTTGCAATATACCGGAAAAATTTTTTTGAATTTCTAATTTGTCAAACCTTCCTGAATTTTGACGGGGAAAAGGGACGGATTTTTCTAAATGGTGGAAAAGCTTGCAAGCTTTTTCCTCTTTAAAAAATGTTTTGCGTCGGAACCGTTTCACCAAACCCCAGATGCATCACGGTTCATTGTGGAGGTGGAGCGCTGAGTAGGGGTGGGTGCTTATTCCCCCGGGGCCCCCCCCGGGTAAATGGCTTCCGTGCTTTTTCTTTTCAAGAAATTTTGTCGTCCCCCCGAAAAAAATTTGAAATGGGAAAATAGGGAACTTTTGGCCTTAAAAGTTGCTTTTAAAAAATGGGTCCTTTTGGAGGGGGGCTTTCCCCCGGCCCCCGTCATTTTGATCACAAAAACCGCTGTATTTGAATCTGTAAGCGTCTGAATTCCAGCAAGCTCGATGGTCGTTGTTTTTTACCGGTTTTTAATTTGTCGTACTATCGCCTGGGGCTAAATGTTAAAAGGTGATGCCCCTTTTCTCGCCCTTTCCCGGGGCCGGGAAAAAGGATGACCCCATTCCCCTCCCCTTAGGGGGGGTCGTGTGTCGGCTGTATGTTTGGCTTGAGGAGGAGGATTGGGTCAGGGGGACGCCCCCCAGGGCCTTTAGGGAGCTGTTTGTCCCAAATCAGTTTTGGCAAAAGGTTATTGGGCACATATAATTTGTTTTGCAGGAATCCAGGGGTTAAAAGGTACTTTAGATCTCCTTTCTCGCCCCGGGTTTTTGGGGGCCCAACGCTATAAAGATGTTTAATTTTGTCGCGTATGTGGGGTGTGTGCTCGCTCTAAAAACCCCCCTCCCCCTCCGTCTGGGACCCTTTCCCTTGAAATTCCGGAGCGTCAGGACTCATTTGTTAGGACTTCATTGGATCTTCCCCCGTCGTAAAAAAATATATGGGGGTTGTTGACGGGGTTTAGAAAAATGGCCCAAAATTTTATTTTCTTCTGCCCTCCTAATGCAAAAATCGGGCAGGTGTTCATTGGGGGATTGTGGACTTCAGGGTTCCTTCTGATGGGGTGTCAGATAGGGGGTTTTCATTTGGGTTTTTTTAAATTTTTGGGGGGATTTTGTTTCGTCGGGGGATGAAAATTTTCATTTTCCTCGCTTTTCATCCGCAGCCAAAGGTCGACAGAGGTTGAATCAAACCTTTTAGATTATCTTCGGTGTTTTGTCTAGAGAAAAGGAGGGATGTCTTCTTTTTTCCCCCTGGCATTTTTTTTAAAAAACAGGCGGGGACCCCTGGTAAATCCCCGTTTTTTGGGGGATATGGTTTTCACCCCCCCTTTTGTATTTCATGGGGGGGGGGCCCTTTGGGGTTCTGAGAGGGCGTTCTGTCGTCACTTGCTTCAGGGGAGAGGTGTATTGAAAAAATTTTGGGGCTTGGGGGGGGCCGTTTAAACGTTGGCTGATAGGAGGAGATTTTTGGTCCAGTCTGATTGTGAAAATCTGGTATGGTTGTTACGGGGAAAAAAAATTTAAAAATTCCCTTGGAAACTGGGTCCCGATTCTTGGGCCTACAGGATCTTCCCTTTTAAATTTTCCTGGGGCTTTCGTCTGGGCCTCCCCCTACTTTTTAAAAATTTATTTGTGTTCCCCAGTCTTTCTTAAAAGGTATGTGGACCAGTCTACCGTCACCTTCCTCCTCCTCCTGTGTTGGTCAATGGTAATTTTGGGTTTAAAAAATCAAAAAATCATTGATACGTCAAAACGGGGGCCCCTTTAGTACTTGGGCATTTGGGAAAGGGGTTGGCCCCGAGGGGGGACGGGGGGTTCCCCGCGTTGAATTAACGCAGTCGTTTTGGTTGGGGCCTTCCCAAAACTCCCCCGGGCAGCCTGGCCTGAGGGTCCGGGGCCCCTCGTAAAAGGGGGGGGGGGACTGTATTGTGCATCCCACGAAAATTCGCGGTTGCCCTTTTGACTTTCCGTGGTTGCTGTTTCTTTGTGTTTGGCAGTGAGGGAGTTAATTTGTCTGTGTGGGGTTTGGGAATGGGTTCTTTTTCCCCCCTGCAATTGTTTTTTTGTTGATTGGTTTCCCCTTTTAAAACCCCCGGTTGTTGTTTTGGGAATTTTCCAGTGAAATCCTTTATGCAGACACAGATAGGAAAAAATCTGTATAGACTTTGTTGTGAGCTCTTAGTTGTTTTAAGCTCCTTCTTAGAGTTTATATCCCAGACCATTTTTTTTTCCTTTGTGTTTGAGGGGGTATGGAGTCTGTTTTTTCTCCGTCTTTTCCCCATATGTAAAAACTGTGTATTTAGCAGAGTAGCCCTACCCCCTTTTTGGGGAAATAGGTCCTTTTAGGATGATTACAGGGTTCGGGGGCTGTTGGAGACGGGTTGGGGTGGAGATTGGACCTCTAAACCCCTTTCGTCCCCCAAGGTGGGGATTATTTTTGGCCCCCGTTTTAGGGTCGGTTGACCCGGTCCC
Organism: Oophaga sylvatica; assembly: GCA_033576555.1. Classification (NCBI taxonomy): domain Eukaryota; kingdom Metazoa; phylum Chordata; class Amphibia; order Anura; family Dendrobatidae; genus Oophaga; species Oophaga sylvatica. The sequence goes on along the minus strand of JARQOD010008365.1, from coordinate 19,032 downwards.
CCCTTTTCCGTGACAGGTCAAGTCCTCAAAATTAACCCTGAGTTCAGAGAATGTGTCAGGTAAATCTTTTTTTTTACATGTGATGTTCATACTAGTTTTTGTTAGAGTGTTGTTCCTGTATTAATAGTTTTTGCATCGTACACATATTTTTTGACAGGTGACACTACTGATTTTTTTTATTTTTTTTGTAAAAATTTGGTGCAGCTCCTTTAAAGAATTAAACAGTGATCTATTAGTGTGACGCGTTCCTCCGTATAAAACTTTTGGTTCAAAACTATAGAATACAGAAGGAGTTTTTTACAGTAGTGAAAAGTTGTGGCAGTGTTACTGTGTCGGGAGCTTTTTTTTTTTGAGTGCGATTACGCCCCGTTAGTTCTTAACCCCTGCTGGTTGTGTTGTGAGGTGGTCACTGTCATCTTATATTTTTTTAAAAATTTGGGTGGTCCATTATTTTGAAAAAATCTAATCTTTTTGTGTGACGCGCCCCCTCCGTAACAAAACATTTTGAAAACTATGAGTCAAAAAGGGGCCTTTGTAGTGGTTGTGTGCGGGTTTTCCGGTAGTTGTGAGCTTTTCTTTTTTTTAGTGAGATTGCTCCGTTGTTTTAAACCCCTGCTGGTTGTAGTCTGTGAGGGTGCACTGCCTTTCCTTCACATTTTTCTAAAATTGGTGCTGCCCTTTTTTTTTTGAAAAAAATTAATCTATTATGGGGGCCCCTTCCCTTCGTATACATTCTTGGTTGAAACACTTAAAAGTAAAAAAGGGGGGTTTCACAGTATGAACGTTGTCTGCAGTGTTCACTGTAGTTGTGGTTTATTTTTTGAGTGCGATTACGCTCCAGTTAGTTCTTCAACCATGTGGTTGTAGTCTGCTGAGGTGTTTTTCAGCCTTTCCCCCTTAAAATTTTTCTCAAATTGGTGCTGCTCCATTATATTTGAAAAAAAAAAAAATTTTTTGTGTGACGCGTTCCATCCGTATCAAACTTGGGTTAAACCCTTAGAGTACAGAAGGGGCCTTTCCAGTAGTGAACAGTTGTGGGCGTGTTATGTGTTGTGGTTTTTTTTTTTTTGAGTGCAGTTCGCTCCATTTTGTTTTTAAAACCCTGCTGGTTGTAGTTGCTGAGCGGGGTGTCATGCCTCCCCCCTTAAAATTTTTCAAATTGGTGTGCCATTTTTTTTGAAAAAAATTAATCTTTAGGTGACGGGGGTTCAACCTTTTTCAAAACATTGGTTGAAAACACATAGAAGTACAAAAAAGGGGCCTTTCACAGATAGTGAACAGTTGTGTGCAGGTTACTGTGTCTGGAGCTTTTCTTTTTTGAGGTCAGTTACGCTCCAGTTTTTTTTCAAACTGCGGGTTTTTTGTTGTGAGGTGTGTCATGCTCCCCCTTATTTTTTTCAAAAATTTTGGTGCTGCTCCATTTTTTTTAAAAAAAAATTAATTTTTTTGTGTGACGTTTCCCGTATACATACATTGGTTGCAACCTTTTGAAGAACAAAAGGGGGGGGCCTTTCACAGTACTGAAACTTTTGTCTGCGTGTTCACTGTAGTCTGTGGTTTTCTTTTTTGAGTGAAGATTCGCTCCAGTTAGTTTTTAAAACCACTGCTGGTTGTAGTCTGCTGAGGGTGTCATGCTATCCTTAAAATTTTTTCCAAATTGGTGCTGCTCCTTTATATTTGAAAAAAATTAATCTATTAGTGTGCCCGCGCTTCCTTCCGTATAAATACATTGGTTGCAAACATTTAAAAAAGTCCAAAGGGGCCCCTTTCACGTACTGAAACTTTTGTCTGCAGTGTTCACTGCAGTCTTGGGGAAAACCCCACATTGGGGCCTTTAATTTTTTTCTGACTTTCTTTAAATCTCCAAGATGAAAGAAGGAGGGGAAAGGCACGTGGTCGTGGCCTGGTTTTTCAGCAGGGGGGGACGTGGGGATTCTGTGGTGCTCCGCCCCAGTACACGCATCCAATTTTCCCCCCCGGAGCTTCCCCTTTATGCGAACTTTTGTAGGGCTCGGGTCCCCCTGCGGGGGGGAAGAAAAAATTAAGCCGTTGTTGGTTGGATGGCACCAAAATGCATCGATTAAATTTTTTTCCACCCCTCTCGGCCACAGCCTGTTGAAAACCCCATCTGTCTCTTCCCGCCCCCCAATTTTGCCCAGGCATTCAGAGGTCTTTAAAGGACCAGCGGTTCTGCTTCTGTTCTCAGGAATTGTTGGCTTAAAAAAGGGGGGACCGCCAAGCACATTTGGAATGTGAAAAAGGGGGGGGCCTAGCAGTGGGGCGCAACAGCTGTGTCTCTTAATGAAAAGGGCGGGTGAGCCAGTGCGGGGTAGCCCCCCGCAGAACGCATCTGATGATGTGGACTCAGGTGCCGTTTCTGTTGAGCATGGTGCGGCCCCAGACCACCAACGCAGCGGTGTGGAAGAGGGTAGTGGGATGAGGGTCCAAACCCAACATGGCGTGAGGAACAGGAAGGTGGTGGTAGCGTCTGGGAAGATTCCCCAACGGTCCAAACGTGGGGAGGTGGCGCAGCCCGGTTGCCTGTAGCCCCCCGTTTGGGCACTGTTGTACCCGTTCTTTCAACAGCCAAAGGGCCCCCCCCCGATTGCACTGCGTGGTTTTTTTTTTACACATTGCAGTTTTTTTTTTGCTTGTAAAAAGCAGCTGTGTAATCAAAAGTAAAAAGAGGTAAAATGTAGAAAAAAAACCCACAAATAGTGGAAAAATGTCGGTAAAAACACGGGGGTTAGTTACAAAGAAATGGGATGTGGCAACCTCAGCAGCACGACATTTCAGCTCGTGTTGGAGCCTCTTCCTCCGTCACACACAGTGGTTCGGCTTCCCACAGGATCCCCCTGGAAAAACCCCCTGTCATGTTTCCAGAGACCGTGTTATTCACCCCAGCTGCAACCCCCCTTTTTCCCTCAAACCCCGGCCACAAAACGCTTGGTGCACAGGCATGGGTTTAAAAACGGCCATATCGGCAAACCATCCACGGCACGGCTCTGAAGCGGGGTTTTAAAAACTCCTGCCCTTTTTAAATGCTGTCTTTTAGGGGGTGGGACTGAATTTTCCCCTAACTTAATGGCATGGCGTCCACAAACAAGTCCCCGAATTTTTTTCAAAAAGGAAGCCGTCCCTGGTCTGCAAAAAGCATGTTGAGGGAAAAAAAAACATCGCTAAAAAAACCCCGTCGTAGCAGGTCCACCTGCCACCGTGCGGGAAGCCCCCGGCCCGGGGGACGTCCCTTTCCCAAAATCCCCTTTTGGGTAATGTTGTGGAGCGGGTACGATTTGGAGTGGTGTGTACGGTTCTCCCAACCCAAGGATTGCAGGAATCCGTTGCCAAATTGACCCTCCTCCATCAGTTCCTCAGAATCATCGTGAAGGCCCCGTCCGGTCTACCTCCACATGGCCCGTGAAGCTTCCCTTTTTGAAAAGATATGGCACAGCCGGGGCCCCCAAACGTCAACAGGCCGTCCTGAAATTAATTCCCTGGGGAATCGAAGCCACAAAGGAGTTTGGAATGCCATCAAAAAGGAGGCGAGTGTGGTTTTTGCCCCCGATCTCGCCGGGGTTTGTTAGTGTGTGACAATGGGGGCCAATTGGTGGCAGCTCGGGCCTTGGAAAACCCCCCTCACCCTACATGTTGGCAATGTGCTAAAAATTTGGGCTGCAGATTTTTTGAGGGACTATCCGGATCTTGATGCAATGCTGCACAAGGTCCCCCCAGGTGGTCACTTGCGCGTTCCCCTGGCCAGATCGCGCATTGCAGCTCTGCAAAAAAGATTTCGCCTTCTGAAACATCGTTTATATGTGACGTACCCGCAGGTGGATTCACGTTAATATGTTGGAGCGGTTGTGTGGTGCAGCAGCAGAAAGGAGTATCAGCTGCATCAGGCGCAAAACAAGTGCAATTTGCGCGTTCAAACTTCACCATATGGTGGGCCTCTATGAAGGACATCTGCCCTTTTTTCGTGCTTTTTTATGAGTCAAGCGGTGGCGAGTGCAGTGATGCACTAGTCACCCCGACTGTCCCCCTTATTGCCCGCTTCAAAAAAAACGCAAGCAAAAGGGTGAGGTTTTTGGAAGAGGTGGAGGATGAGGAGTCACAAAACCCCTCACCTTCGGACAGTCAGCGCAACGGGTTCCTCAAAAAGGGCTGGGAGGGCTCACTTTTGAGGGGATGAGGGGAGTCAATGGAGGAGGGGAAGACATCGCCCCAGGGGGGGTACCAACGCTTAGTCAGTTTTGTGAGCGAGGGTGGGGGATGCAGAGCAGGAGAGATGAGCCTCTTGCGGGGAAAAGCGTTTCTTGGGGCCTTTGGGGGCTGCAGCACACGGGTTTATTTCATGTGCAGTGCTTTTGAAGACCGCGCATCGCCCACATTCCACCGTCGATTATTGGGTGTCACCCCCCAGCCCTCGTACCGGGACAACTTACAAAGCTCATCACACCGTTGAACTGGAGGTAAAAAGGGGGAGTACCCAAAAAAAGGTGCAAAACCCTAATGTTCTCCATTCCAGCCCCCGGGCCCGCTGCTGCTTATGCTTTACAAAGCAGCTCTGGCGTCGAGGCAGTGGAGACGTCTGCAACAAGAGGGAGCACAAGCAGGCCTCTGCACGGGCAAGCCGTATGTTCCAATGTGGCGAAGTTTTTTTGGGGGCGCACAAATGTTAACCCCCCGAGACGGTCCCCTCGCAGGAGGAAATTTCCGTAAGATGGTGCGACTACATGTCTTTCCCTTCGTGTACTCCAGAGGGCTTTCCCCATTCAAAATTTTTGGGGCTCTAAGCTGGAACATGGCCGAGCTTTGCCGTATGCTTGGAGGTGCGGCTTTTTCCCGCTGCCAGGTATTATCGGGGCGTCTTTAGTGTGAGGGGGGTTTCTAAAAAAACCGTCGCATGGACTATCCTCCGATAAAATAAAAGGCTTTTTTCTGAAAATGAACAGGGATGGATTCGCCAGAATTTGTCTGTCCGTTTTCAATTAAAAAATGGTTCGCAACGTTATCCAGTCTCCTTTATTTATCTTTCTACACAAAAACTCTACTCCGGGTAAAAACACTGCCAGTTGTGCTCGAAGTTGGTCCACAGACCAATCACAAGCTATGTGTTAGGGGGTTTTCAGTAACGAGTTTCCCCCTGCTGTGTGGCCGGCAAAAGTCTCCTGTTCCCTACAAGCCCGAAAAAACCCATGTGGAAATGTCCAAATAGGGAAGAGCCTTCCCCTGATTGTTATGTTTTAAAAAGGGGGAAATTGTGAAGTTTTCCGGGCCCCGAAGATAATTTTTATAACAAATATGGACAAATAATATTTTCATCAAGGCTATCTGCCATTCTATTAAAAAGGTACAAAAACTAAAAATAGTGTTCCTTTTTGAAATTAAGGGGAAAAAATACATTTAAAATTATCAATTAATGCTTTTTAAGGAAATTTATCTGTACTGTAAGTAATGCAGTCAATGGTGTAGAATCAAAAAAAACCCATTCTATAGGTTTTATTTTGACGAATTAAAAAATACACTACTGTGTCAACTGAAATTTTACCACCATATTGAAATCCCCCGCATCAAACCCCGGTAATAAGTGCATTAAAAAATTTTACATCTGGGGAAATGCATTGATTTGACAAAGTGTTATACCGAAGTGCTTTGAAAAAGCAAACAGATATAAATTAAAATGGATATAGGTATCAAGGCTAGTTATCATGGAAAATGTGTGTAATACGTACCTCAAAAAGTCAGCTTTCCCATTTTGTTTTTTGTCTTGTAGATTGTTAAAAGGGAACGTGCTTTTTTGTTGGTCAAGGTGGAGTTTTAAAAATTAAATATTACTGCTGTCGTTTTTTGGGGCCCCCCTAGGGCCATAAGGGTAACGTACTTTTTAGCATCTAATTGACACCGCTACCCTCCCTACGGCAGTAGGAAGGTAGGTTGCGAAAAACCCTTGCGAACCGACATGTTTTCCCCCTTTTTTCAACACTGTCAAGAAAAAAATGCATGATTGCAGCCGCGTTTTTTAGCGTAATTTATAACATCCCTTTTTTCCCATCAGATTTTTCCCACTGTCTGATACAGAATAGATTATCCTTTTTGCTATCCGTACCCTTTGTTTAATACCTTGCAGGACCACTTCATTGTGAAAATTCAAAAAGTTTTTTTAAATGGTTATTTTTTATGTAATTATTGCGTCATCACTTTTATGATTTTCCTGCTGGAAAGTAAACAGCTGTACAAAGTACAATTTTATTACTTAAATAATTTTTAAATGTCTGGACTGTCAATTAAAAATTCAATGATGATGATGAGTGATATTACAAAACCATTGTCTTCCTATGTATGGTTTAACATAGGTTCATTAAAACATTATTCATAAATAAAAAAGGAATTTTTCTTAAATTTACAACATAATTTTGTAACCCCAAATTTTTTTGGGGGGTTTTGTTGTTCCATTTCTGTTGGCATGGCATTATGGTTTTATTTCGGGTCTTTATTTTTATTCTTGAAGTTAGGAAACAGTGTTTTGAAAACCCTGTTAGCCCCCAAAAAAATATTTTTGATTGGAGTCCGCGTGGTTGTACTTTTAAAAGGGTAAAAGAAAGTGGTAAACAAATTGCAAGCTTTCGGGTACCAGTCTCTTATAGGGGAAAAATAAAACAAAAAAAGAAGCTCCATTTTTCTTACACAAAAAAGGGGCAGGGAAATTTAAAAAGGGAAGACAAGTAAATGTGTTGCAGAACTGTCTTATGACAGAGGATGAACTTAATTTTTGGAACAGTTCCCCCAAAGGATAAAAAGTTTTTTTTTTCCTTGTTTTTGGGGGCTGGTTTTCTGTTTTCTGCCCTGGGGGGCGAGTGAGATTCCTTAATTGATATAGAAAGACATAAACCCCCGTGTCTTTCATTCCTCATAAGAGTGTAAAGGTCAGATGAGCTTATTTTTAAACCTTTGTTCTTTCTATATTTGAAGTTATTTTTAAAAACCAGTAATTCCATATCCATCATGCTATGACCGGGCATAAAAAAGTGTTTTGCCCAGGTAAAAACCCTTATTTTTTTCTTATTGTGGGCGCTGATAATTCATCCCCTTTTTCATTTTTTGGCCGGTCTCCCTCACTTGTCCCTCCTCACTTGTTTTACCTATTCCCCTGTCCTGTTGTGTGTAAAAATATGTGATTCTTCATTTTTTTTTTAGTCTTAGCCTGATGAAGGACCCGGTGTTCCGAAAGCTTGGAATTTGTTCCTTTTTCAGTTACCCCTTAAAGGTTCAAACTGGGACTTCAAGTCTAAATATTTTTTATTTTGGAATTTTAAATTCATCATTTTATTGTCCTAGTAAAACTTATTTATTTTTTTTTGAAGTACATACATTTGCTGGCCACGTAACAAGGCAATAACTCAATATTTTTGCCACCCCTCCTTGCCTGGGCTTCAACACCGCCAGTTTTTAAAAAGTGTTAGATGCAAGTGAAAACAATCGCTGATGTGTAGGGGGGGGTTAGTAACGCCTGTTTCCCCCCTGCTGTGTGTTGGCAAAAATTACTGCTGTAATCAACTTCAACTTGAAACTTTTATAAAAGGCCTCTCCTACACCCTCCTTGACCTGGCTTCCCCCCCCCGTTGGCTCAGAAGTGTTAGTGCCAGATGAAAACAATCGTGATGTGTTTGGGGGTTCAGTACCCCCCTGCTTTTCCCCCTGCTGTGTTTTGGGAAAAAAATTCTGCTCTAATAAACTTCAACTTCAAACATCTCAAAAAAGGCCTTCCCTACACCCTTTTGACCCGGGGTTTTAAAAACCGCCAGTTGTGTAAGAGTGTTAGATGCACAGATAAAAAAAAAATCGTGATGTGTTTGGGGGTTTTCGAACCCCCTGCTGTTCCCTGCGTGTGTCGGGAAAAAAAATTATGTAGCTCCCTACACATGGTGAAAAAAAGCATGATATGTCAAAGTGCTATGCTCACATAGTATGAGGCTACCCCCCGATTTCAAAGCTGTAAACATTTGAAACGTCGTTTTTTTAAAATAAAAAAAAGATTAGTTTTTGCCCAAAAAATTTTAAACAAAATAATTTTGACATATTATTTAGAATGACATGTCGAAAAAAAATGCTAACACAAAAGCCTACTTATGCTTAGGATACTGTGGTAACCTTTCACTCCTAGTTAGACAACCCAAAATCCTCTGACTCAATGCTGAAAAGTTTAAGTGAAAAAGTGGGTTGAACTTTGACAACAGGCAGTGCGAAGGTTAGCTTCGTGTTCTTGGTTTTAACCCCTCTCTGCCATAGAGTACTTTTCCTCCTGTGACCTGGACCTAATTCCCATGGAGGGGAAAGTACGTCATGGGGACAGCTGTGCTCCGGGGGGAAAAACAGCTGTCGCCGCCGGGTGTCAGTGATTATACGTGACCCCCCTGACTGTGTGTTGGACGGTCACGGACGCCCGGCACATTAACCCTTGGACACCGGATCAAACTGTCGCGGTGTCGGGGGCACAGAGGGGGATCGCCGGGCAGGGGGCCCCGGCGCTCCCTGAGACCCCAGAGCGCGCGATGTGTCGAAGTTCCAAAAGGGCCGTCCTCCCCCCAGGTCCCCCCGGTCCAGAAGGCGCCGGGGGGGGTTTCAGGGGGCGGCTTTTCCCAGTGCTGCTGAGAGAGGCGCTGGGGAAAACCCGCAGCGATGCCCCAGCGATCGTGGTTGACAGGTGCTGTGAACAGTCACACCAGCGATCTGAAAAAATACGTGTGTCCCACCTGGGACAAATAAAAAAGTAAAAAAGTAAAAAAAAAAGTGTAAAAAAAAAATCATAAAATAAAAAAAAAATATTCCCCCAAAAAATTCATTTTTTCTGTAAAAAAAAAAAAAAAAAAAAATAAAAGTACAAAAAAATTTTGGGTTTGCCCCTCCAAAAAAACCCCCCCCCTAAAAAAGTCCCACTAGTTAACCCCCTTTGTGAACCCTTAAAAAAAAAAAAAAAAAAAAGAAGCAAAAAAAAATGTTTTCATATACCGCCGAACAAAAAGTGAAAATAACACGCGATCAAAAAAACGAATAAATAAAATGGACCTGAAACGTCATCTTTCCCCAAAAAAAACGAGCTGTCCACGCATCATGCGCGAAAAAATAAAAAAAATTTTGCTGCGAATAAAGCGATGCAAAAAAAAATTTTATTTTTTATATAAAAAATTTTTTTTATTTTAAAAGCGCCAAAACCAAAAAAAAAAATATAAATGGGTATCGCCATAATCGTAATGCCGAAGAAAAAAATGCTTTATCAAAATTTTCCACCGCGGCGGGGCAACGCCTCCCCCAAAAAAAAATTTATGAATTGTGATTTTTGTTCTTTAAAAACCCCCCAAAATCGAAATAAAAAGCGATCAAAAAATGTCACGTGCTCAAAAAAGGAAAAATAAAACGTAAAACGTCCCCCAAAAAATAAGACCTACATGATGGTGGGCCAAAATTTGCAAAAATTAAGTCTCAAAAAATGGTGATGCAAAAAAAATTTTTTTTTAATAAAAGGTTTTTGGTGACAGCTGCCCTCACAAAAAAAACCCCTAAAAGTAAACAAACCCCCTTTATCACCCCCCTTTGTTTTGGGGAAAAAAAAAAAAATTAAAAAAATTGTTTTTTTTCTTTTACGTTAGGGTTAGGTTTGCGGCTAAAGTTGGGTGGGGTTTTCGCTAAAGTTAGGGTTGGCGCTTTTGGTTGGGTTGGGGGTTTGGGTTTTGGGGGTGTTTGGGTTAGGTTTGTGGTTAGGGTTGGGACTAGGGTTTGGGTTTTTTGGGTTAGGGTTTGGGGTTAAATTTTGGGGGGGTTTTGGTTTAGGCACATGGAGCCCCAAAATTTTTCATGGTTGATCTCAATTCCAGCTAATTTTTCGTTGAAAAAGTCAAAAAGGTGCTCTTATTCTGAGCTGCCCCGCGCCCAAACAGTGTTTACCCCCCTTGGGGGTTCGCATACTCTGGCCCCAAGGTTATTGGCAAAATTTGGCCTATTTCCCGTTCCCCCTTTGGGGAAAATAAAAACTGGGGGGACAAAATCTTTTTGAAAAAAAAAAAAAAGGTTTTTTTTTTTTTCGGTGTTGTTATAAAACTCTGTGAAGTTTGGGGCTTCATAGCGTCACCCCCACTTTAGTAAGTTCCTTGGGGGGTCTATTTTCCAAAATGGGGTACTTGTGGGGGGTTTCCATGTTTAGGGATCGGGGTTCCCCCAAAAAAACGCATGACGCCCCACCCCCTTCATCAAAGTTGCAATAAAAAAATCATATTTTCCTTCCCGGCCCCGCGTGTGCCATCAGTAGTTTTTCCCATAGTGGGTTCAGCGTATCAGGCAAATTTTGGCAACAATTTTTGGGGGGCCAATTTTTATGTTACCCTTGTGAAAATAAAATTTGGGGGGGAAAAAAAACTTTTGTAAAAAAAAAAAGGTTTTTTTTTTTTTAGGCTGTAAGTTATAAATTCTGTGAAGACTTGGGGTTTTAAAGTGCTCCCAACATCTGATAGCCCTTGTGGGGTTTTTCCAATGGGGGTAAACTTGTGGGGGGGTTTCCCTGTTTGGGCATAGGGGTTTAAATGCGACATGCCCCCCCCGACCTTCCATCAAAGTCTGCAACCCCTAACGTCATATTCCCCCTTCCGGCCCCCGGGTGTCCCATACAGATTTTCTCCCAAATTTGGGGGTTTGTTTTATGGGAAAATTGGACAAAATTTTTTGGGGCCCAAATTTTTCTCCTGTTCCCTTGGGAAAAAAAAATTTTGGGGGGGGAAAAAAAAATTTTTTGAAAAAAAAAAAAAAGGTTTTTTTTTTTAAAATGTATTATAAATTCTGAAAAGCATTGGGGGTTTAAAAAGTGTCACCAACATCTAGAAAATTCCTTGTGGGGTTTTTTTTTCCAAAAATGGGGTCATTTTTTGGGGGGTTTCCACTGTTTGGGCCCCCATCAGGGGTCTCAAATGGACTGCTCCCAGCCTTTTCCAAAAAAGTCGCAACCCAAAAAATCACTTTTTCCCTTCGACCCCGACGTCCCCCCCTACGTAGTTTATCCCAAATTTTTGGGTTTCAGCGTATCAAAAAAATTTTGGACAAAATTTTGGGGTCAATTTTCCCCCTGCCCCCTGTGAAAATAAAATTTGGGGGGGCTAAAAATCATTTTGTAAAAAAAAAAAAAATTTTTTTTTATTTTCGGCTTAGTTATAAACTTCTGTGAAGCTTTTTTGGGGTTCAAAGTGTCACCACACATCTAGTAATTCCTTGAGGGGTCTTTTTCCAAAATGGTGTCATTTGTGGGGGGTTTCCAGGGGTTTAGGCAGATCAGGGCTCTCCAAACACGCATGGCATCCAGCCAATTCTGTTTTAAAAAGTAAACGGCCCCCCTTCCTTCCAAATTTCCCCCAATCCCAAAAAAACGGGTTCCCCAAATTTGGGGGTATCGCGCACTCAGGAAAATTGCACAATAATTTTGGAGTCTTGTTTCCCCCTTGGGAAAATAAAAAATTGGGTGAAAAGATCTTTTTTGGAAAAAAAAAAAATTTTTTAATTTTTGGTCTAGTTAAAAAATTGTGTGAAGCACTTGGGGGTTCAAATTCTCCCCAAAAAATCTAGAAAAATTCCTTAGGGGTTAGTTTCCCAAAATGGGGTCACTTGGGGGGGGGTTTCCACTGTTTAGGCACATCAGGGGCTCTCCAAAAAAAAAACATGGCGTCCAAAATTAATTCCCCCCAATTTTGGTTGGAAAAAGTCAAAAAGTGCTTTTTCCATTCGAGCTCTGCTGCGCCCCAAAAGTGGTTCCCCCCCCAAATGGGTATCGCTCTCGGACAAATTGGGGAACAAATTTTGTGGTCCAAAATTTCTCTGTTACATAGGGAAAATAAAAAATTTTGCTAAGGATAATTTTTGTTTGGGAAAAAAAATTTGGATTTTTTTTTTTCGCCCCCGGGGTTTTTAAACTTGTTGTGAGCCTTGGGGGGTTAAAAAGTGTCACCAAAGATTAGATAAGTTCCTTTGGGGGTTGTTCCCAAAAAGGGGTCATTGTGGGGGGTTCCCCTGTTTAGGCCCTCTGGGGCACTAAACGGAACTGCCCCCATAATGTTTGCTTTAAAAAAGTTACTGCTTTTTTTCAAACCCCCCCCGGGGCGCCAACATTTTTTCCCCCCCCATATGGGGTATCAGCGTATAGGAAAATTGGAAAACAAGTTTTGGGGTCCCAAATTTTCCGGGGGGAAAAAAAAAAATTTTTGGGGGTAAAAAATCATTTTTGGGGAAAATTGTTTTTTTTTTTTTTTTACCCCCCCCGGCATTTTTAAAATTTTGTGAAACCTTTGGGGGTTTAAAGTGCTCCAACGATTAGATAATTTTCCTTAGGGGGTTAGTTTCCCAAAATGGTGTCATTGTGGGGGGTTTCCCGGGGTTTAGCATATCAGGGGCTCCCCAAACACGACTGGCGTAAAAATCAATTCCACCAAAATTTTGTTTGAAAAAGTCAAAGGCGCTCTTCCCCTTGGCTCCCCGGGGGTGCCCAATAGTGGTTTTCCCCCCTTTTTGGGGTATTGGCGTACCAGGAGAATTTGCCAAAAACTTTTTGGCCCTTTTCTCTTTTCCCCCTTTTGAAATAAAAAAAAGTTTGTAAAAGATCATTTGTGTGGCTAAAAAGTTAAATATTATTTTTCCCATCCCGTTGCTTCAGTCCTGGAGACCTGAAGGGTTTAATAAACTTTTGAATGTAGTTTTTTTTTCCTTGGGGTGCAGTTTTTATGGTGTCACTTTTGGGGGTTTTTGCCAATAGACCGTCCAAAAGGGTTTAAATGTGGGTGGTCCTAAAAAATGGCTTTGTAAATTTTGTTGTAAATTGGAAATCACTGGTCAACTTTTTTTAACCCCTTTAATTTCCCCCAAAGAAAAAAAATTTATTCCAAAAATTTTTTTTTATGTAAAGTAAAATGGGGAAAAGTTTTTTTTAACTATTTTGTGTGACTTTTTCTTTTTTTTAAGGGAAAAAAAAAATTAAATTTTGGGAAAAATTTCAAAATTTTTAAAATTTTCGCCATTTTGCATTTTTTCAAAAAAACGCAAGTTATAAGAGAAAATTTTTCCCAAACATGAAGTACAAAAAGTCACGAGAAAAAAAAACTCGAATCGGAAATCCGTTTTAAGGTTCCGGTTTTCTCATAAGAGACAGTGGTCAGAATTGTAAAAATTTTTGGCCCCGGGCATTAACGTGCAAAAACCCTTGGGGGGGGGAAAGGGTTAATAAAACATACAAGTAAAAAATTTAAAAACCCCTGTTGTTAAGGGCGTGATGAAAATGAATATTGTGCAAAAATGCAATTGGATGTTTTTAACATTACATTTTGTGTTTTTTTTAAAAAATAATATTTAATTAGAAGTTAACCCCCTTTTATATAAGGTCCTTCTGAAAAATGATAATCGCAAAAAAAAAATAGCATTCCTTTTTAAAGTCAATAGTGCATAGTAAAAATAGCAAAAATTATACCTTAGGGTGCAAAAAGAAGACAATTGATAGTTAGGTGAAGATATCTATTTTCAGACTGAATAGCGCCCCCTTTCAATGTCGATATAATATGTCCCTTAACAAAAAGTGTGCCCAAATCACACTGTTTTTCTTTTGTTGTTTGTAATAGGGAATGCGTGTTGTTTATATAGGTGCATGTTTACTGAGTAAAGCAGTGACAACCCCCTTTTGTTGTCGGTACGTTGCGATGTGACGTGCGCACGTGAATTTTGTCTGCGTCATAAAACGCAGAGAGTCCAAAACCAAAGCGTCACAGCGGAAGCCAGTCTGTGCGCAAACAAAGGCACAACCTACATGCAGTAACCTTTTATAAAGTTATAAAAAAAAAAATGTAGTAGTAAAGAAAACCTTTTTGAGGTACGTATTTCATTCCCCTTAAAAATCTGTGGTATGCAGTTCATCTTTTATCCTTTAAAACTACCCCTTGTTGTTGAAAATCCAGTCGGGGAAATAGTGTTTTGACTATGCACTATGCACTTTTTAAAGTTTTGTTTGTTAAAATAATGATTGGCAAATATTATCGTATTAATGATGGAAAATTTTGATATTTTTAAAAACTTTTAGTGATATTTTTCCCCCCAAAATTAAACTTTTTGAATGTCAAAGATAACTTTTTTAAGCTGATTTGTTTTTTTGTCAGCATTCATTGTCTACACAATAAAAAAAAGGTGTACATATGTTTTACTTCCCTCATTAATGGTTTGTTTGTATTGTAGTTTTTTTTAAAAAAAAATAGAGATTATTTAACCTATTTTAAAATTGTGGTTTGCATTGCTTTTCAAAAAAGTTAAAATATGCGTTTTTGTTTGTAAATTATTTTAATTTTTAAATTTTTTTTAAGTAAATCATCATCTTTGGTATAAAGGTTTATTTCTTTGTTTGGGGGGTTTGATATTTTTTTAATTGACAGTAACAAGGAAAATACTTGATTTTTATTTAAACATCCTCTTGACCCCCGGGTCAAAAACCCCCCGTTTTGTCGGGGAATGCTGTTTTTCACAGTGAACACTTGTCCTGTGTTCTGGGGTTTGTAATGTTTAGTGTTCCCCTGCTGTTTGAAAGGCAAAAATCCTTGCCTCCCCCTGTTGTCTTCTCTCCTGGGCTAAAACCCGCCCCTTGGGGTTTCTCGGAAGGCGTTAGCACAGTGAAAACTTGCTCCGTGTTATGGGGTTTTAATGTCGCTGTTCCCTGTGTGGTACGGAAAATCCCGCTCCCCCCCCCTGTTGTCTTCTCATGCCTGGGCTAACACCGCCAGTTGTTGTCGGAAGGCGTTAGCTCAGGAACTTTTTTCCGGTTACTGGGGTTAGTAATGTCAGTGTTCCCCGCTGTGTGTAGGCAAAAAATCCCTTTCCCCCCCCTGTTGTCTTTCTGCCGGGGTAAAACCCGCCGTTGTTGTGGGGAAATTTGTTAGCACAGTCAACACTTGCTCCTGTGTTACGGGTTCAGTAATGTAGCTTTCCCCCCGCTGTGTGAAGGCCCCAAAAACCCCCTGCCCCCACTGTTGTCTTCTCTCCCTGGGCTACAACCCCCCAGTTGTTTCTCTGAAGTGCTTTTTAGCACAGTGAACCTTGCCCCTGTGTTATGGGGTTTTAGTATGTGTGTTCCCTGCGTGTGTACGGCAAAAAGCCTGCTTCCTCCAGCTTTTGCTTCTCATCCCGGGGGTAAAACCCCCAGTTTTTTGCTGGGGAAATTTTGTTGACAGGAACACTTGTCCCTGTGTTATTGGGGTTCAGAAAAATCAGCTGTTCCCCTGCTGTGTGAAGGCCCCCAAAAAGTCCCGCTGCCTCCACCCTGTTGTTTCTCACCCCCGGGCACAAAACTGCCAGTTGTTGCTGGGGGAAAGGTTGTTAGCAAGTAAACATTGCTCCTGTGTTACGGGGTTCAGTAATGTCAGTGTTCCCTGCTGTGTGTACGGAAAAAAAGCCCCGCTGCCCCACGCTTTTTGTCTTTTCCCTGGGCTACAACACTCAGTTGTTGTTGGAAGTGTGTTACCCCGTGAAAACTTGCTCCTGTGTTTTGGGGTTCGTAATGTCAGCTTTCCCCCGCTGTGTGTAGGGGAAACAGTCCTGCTCCCCCCCCCTGTGTCTTCTACCCCTGGGCTAAACCCCGAAATGTTGTCGGAAGTCGTTAGCACAGTCAACCTTGCTCTGTGTTATGGGGTTCAGTAAGGCAGCTTTTCCCTGCTGTGTGAACGGAAAAACCCCTGCTCCCCCCAACGGTTCTCTTTATCCCTGGGCTCCAACAGAAGTTGTTGGGGGAAGTGTTTTTGGCAGGGACTCACTTGCCAGAATGGTTACAGCACCCATTTTTTCCCTGTCAGTGTAAAGTATTTGCCCCAAAATAAGTTGCCTGTTGTGTTGCGGTGGGTTAGCCGACTCATGGTCCCGGGAGTTTGGGCTTCTTGTGTGCTGGGGATTAAAATAAAGGCTTTTCCGTTGTGCAATAGGAAAATCCCCACTGTAGTAGGGGGGATTCGGTAATGCGGCCCGGCTCGGGCCCCCTGTAACTTAAATTTCCAGGGTCCCTTTGTTCCCGTCCGGGTTCCCCGTCGTCAGGGTTTTCCCCGCAGCCCCTTTGGCCTGGTCCTTATCCGGTACCGAGTTCCAAAAAACGTCTTGCTGGCCGGTATGCTTTGGACACAGGTACCTCCTGCTTAGTAACGTGCCCCGTAAGTCAGTGGTCCTCGGTTTGCCATGGCTTTTTCCTTTGTGCCCCCCGGGGTTTCCCCGCACGTCACTGGTCCTCGTTACTTGCATTGGCTTTGTCCTTTTTCCCCCGTCCGGGATCCGTACCGTCGTGGTTCTCCGCAGTCCTTTGGCCCCCAGGTGCCCCATCTGGTCCCCGATTCCCCGCAATGTTGCTGGTCCTGGTAGTGCTTTGGAGCACAGGTACCTCTTTTTTGTAACCGTGTCCCAGAAAATCGCTGCCCTGGGTGCCATTGGCTCTTTTCCTTCTCCCCCGGGTTCCCAGCACAGTCAGTGGTCCTCGTTACTTGCATGGCTCTTGTACCTTTTGCTACATTTACAATTGAAGATTTTTCTTTTTTTTTTGGGGGAAAATCATTGGATCTCCAACAATGAAGACGAGACCTGATGACCACCCGAAAAAGTGACACAAAAGGACGACGAGCATAAGCCAAACCAGCCTAAAACACATCCAAAGAAGAAAAAAGATTACCAAAAAAGGACTAAAAGGTTAAAAAAAATACAAGTAAGAACAAGGATTAAGAACAATAAGCAGAAGATAAAAAGGAAAAAACATGAAGTATAAGCCAAAAAAAAAGAGCAAAATATATGTTTAAAATTTAAAAAGCGAAGAAAAATAAGCGGTTGGGGGTGACCCCTTCCTCCCGGGTTTTCCCCCTGGAAAATGCTGCTGTGCAGGTAAACGAACCGGGAAAAAATATTTTTGAAATTTTAAAATTTTTTTGTGACAGCAAAACGGAAGGAAAAAAAAATTTCTTTTTTTTTGGGGAACGATTACAAGTAGGGGAATCTCTGCCAAAATAAGAATATGATGAAAAGATATGTAGAATATAAAAAAGAATAATGTTAAAAGAAGAATATGATAATTTAAAAAAAAGAGAATAGCAAGATTTAAAGGGGAAAAGATAAAGAAGGTGAGATGAAGAATAATTTTTTTGAAAAAGATGATGTGCTAAGATTATAAGGGGAAAAAGTGTGTAAAATTTTAAAAGGGAAGGCGGGGAAGTTGTGAAATATACATATTTCCCCAAAAAAGAAAAAACTTTTAAAAAATTGTCAATTTCTTCGTCAACCCCAAAATCTTTAAAAAAAAAAAAATTTATGCTATTCCATTGATTGGGTTAAAAATCTATGCCTTTATGTCTCCTCAACCTTCCCCCAAAACATTTACATTACTCTTTGTTGTTTTCCTTCATGTACAATTAACCAACAAGGAAAAAATGTTTTTTTTTTAATTCCGATTTTCGTTCCCATAGACTTACATTGGATTTCCCCGGTTAGTATCGGGATCGCCCTTTTTTTTTGGGTATTTTGGGATACCTTCCCCTTCCGAATTTTTTGGGTATCGGAAAAATACTCACTCTATTTCCTTTCCGGGTTTTCATCTCCCCCCGGGTTGGCTTGGATCCTGCCAAACTAAGGGGGGGATGGACTGCAAGGTTCTGGAACATTTCTTGGTCCTTGTTTTGGCAGGGCCTTAGCTGTTTTGTAAAAGGGTGGCAATGAGGCCGCCATGCGCTAGTATCAACCTTAATGCTTTGCGCGTGTGGTCATGGTGTTTTGTGGTTAGGGCTCGGCTAAAAAAAAAACCCTAGAATCCTACTTAATCGGTGTGGTTTGGATGTAGGGGTCAGGGTCGGTGTCCTAGTGCCCTAGTTACGGCAAACCGGTGGGAGTTTGGTTGTTTTTTCAGGCCTAGATTGTGGGTGTCTCACCCCGGAACTTGTGCAGATCCGTTCTATGTTGTTTTTTAGTTAATGTGTCCTGGGTGCCTGCGGGGTCGAACTTTTTTCAGCGGCTCTGTGACGTAACGGGTTTGTTTTTAACGCTGACGGCCCTAGGGGTTTTTTTTTGCGACTCATTTTTTTTTTAGTGGTTCGCCCCGTCGCCATATGCGCTCGGCCCCTTCTAGCGGCTCTGTGGAAAAAACAGAGTTGCACTTTTTGCCATAGGGCGTTCGGGTTTATTTTGGGGCTGCTGGATAAAGAGTTTGCTTCTTGCCCCTTTTTCCCCCCCGGGCTCGCCGCCGGTGGACCCGGGTGCGAACGCATCTTTCTCAAATATTTGGTGGTTCCGAGACCCTTACAAATACTAGGCCGGGGGCCTGGTTTTAAAAAGGTGGACGACCCGGGCAGAGTATTTCCGCAGCTGGGGGTAGGTTGGCGTCTGAGCGCACAACCTCAGCTGTGGATGTTCCCAGTGCGGTTTTAGGCTGCTGTGTGGCCCGCCGTTTTTCCCCGTCCCTTGTCCGACTATTTCCCCCTCCCTTCCCCCAGTTTATGGTTTAAAGTAAAAATGTCGGGGTTTTTTCAGTCAGGTATAATTAGAGTTTGGCTGCCGTTTTTCCCCGGAGGGGCAAAAATGGGTTTTTTATATCCCTTTTTTAGGGCGGGGTGGGGTGGGCAACGCCTTATGGGACGTGATCGTGGGTGAGAGGTCCTCTTTCCGGCACTTGAAACAAGTTTTTTAGGACCCCGGTCCAACGTTGGGGTTTAATGTTGGCTTCACCCAGGGTTATCCCTTTTGGCGCCAGTTTACCGTCCCCCAAATTTTGGCTTGGGTTTGAGCTGGATGGCCGATAAGTTTATTCCCGTGTATGGGGGGACTGTCAGTCTGTGAAGGGCCTTGTCCCAGGGGATTTTCCGCCAATGGAGGGCTATTTCCAAAATTTACCGCATCGACCCCCCTTTTTTCGAGCGGGGTTGGAGGGGTCGTTTGGGGAGGGTTCCGGTGGCGCCCCCTTCCGACCCTTGAATTTCCTTGGCTCCCCTTCCCCGGCCTGGAGATTTCTCGGGGCGG
>JARQOD010008364.1:0-35849 GCA_033576555.1 Oophaga sylvatica | reverse complement strand
TGCTGCTTTTCCATGTTTTTTTCATGGTTTGTCTTCACATTGCCTCATTTGCCTCTTAGGGGTTTTAATTTCCCCCTGGGGTAACACCACTATTCCACATGGAAAACACCACCAGCCCCCAACCCCCATCCACGTTCTTCCTTATCGGAATCCCTGGTCTAAAGGGGGCGTTTAGGACATCCATCATCTTCGGTCCTCTATATGTTGGCCATTTTTGGGAAAACCCCTTCAAAACCCTAATAATCGCATTGTAAGGGGTTTCAGGGACCCATAAATTCTTCCGGCCATGTGCGTTCATGACTAGCCTTGCCAACCCCATGTCCAAAGGTGCGGGAAATCTTCGGAGGAACGATAGCCGCTTTGTGCTTCTGCTTCTAACCCAGTGTTTTTTGTCCATTTTCTATCAGGGGTGGAGTCGGGAACAAAATCGCTTTGGCTTATGCCCGATAATTGCCAATGTTTCCGGCTCAGATACTCGTCCACCCTCATTATACTGCCTGAAGATAATTGCCGTTGTTTTTCGGATCAGAGCGTTCTTCTTTGTTTGCCCTTTCCCCGTCTTGGTTGGCTGGTTGGTATTGCGGAAAGACGTCGTGTTGCCTTTCTGTGAGCCCCTTGCCGTGGTGGAAATCATGTGCGGCGTACACAATGGCTATCTTTATGGTTATAGTGGCCCCCCCCCCGGGTTCCTCGCCAGTTTTGGCTTTACTACTTTTTGTTTTGTCCTATGAAATGATCTTAAGAGCCGTATACAAGATGCCGTCACCGAGCTCGCCAAAGACGACAGAAATTCTATCTCCCCGTCTGTTGATTATCATTACTATTCCTCGGTTTTTTTTTCTCTTTTGGCGTAACTTTTTGGGGAAAAGTGAGTTGTAGCGCCCGCGTCCCTGCCTGCTGCCAGACAGGGACGTCGCTCTCCTCACCTGCGCTCAGCGTCCTCAGTGCTCCCAGCCTCCTCTGCGCCTCTGGCATCCTCGGCGTCCTCCTTCCGCCCTGCTGGTCCCGCGCGCTCCTTCCCTGCTGCTGGCCTTAGGGCGCACGCCCGCACCCTCCCCCGCTCTTAAAGGAGCCGCGCGCATTTTCCAAATCAGTCTCCAGCCAATGCTGGTGGACTCCACCCTATATTAAGGGCTTCCTCCTTAATGGAGGTGCCCGAGCAATGTTGTTTCTGTGCAGTCTAACTCTGCTTCAGCCATCAGCTCCTGTTTCCAGTTGCCTGCCTGTTACCTGTCTGTTTGCCTGTTGGCCATCTGACTGCAGCTCTATCCAGAGGTTCGGACATCTTCAGCAGAGATCCCCGGCTGTTGCCTGCTCACCTGGGAGCGATCATCTGCCATCCGACTGCAGCTCTATCCAGAGGTTCGGACATCATCTGCGGAGATCCCCAGCTATTGCAGAGACTCTTGCCTGCTCACCTGGAGCGATCATCTGCCATCCGACTGCAGCTCTATCTAGAGGTTCGGACATCATCAGCAGAGATCCCCGGCTATTCCAGAGACTCTTGCCTGCTCACCTGGGAGCGATCATCTGCCATCCGACTGCAGCCTACCAGAGGCTCCACCAGCTCAGGTCGTATATGCCTGTTTGTCTAGAGACTGCCTTGGTCACTTACCGTGACAAACCTGCCTGTCCAGAGACTGCCCTGGTCACTTGCCGTGACAAACCTGCCTGCCCAGAGACTACCCTGGTCACTTGCCGTGACAAACCTGCCTGCCCAGAGACTACCCTGGTCACTTGCCGTGACAAACCTGCCTGCTCAGAGACTGCCCTGGTCACTTGCCGTGACAACCTGCCTGTCCAGAGACTGCCCTGGTCACTTGCCGTGACAACGTGCCTGTTCAGAGACTGTCCTGGTCACTTGCCGTGACAACCTGCCTGCCCAGAGACTGCCCTGGTCACTTGCCGTGACAAACCTGCCTGCCCAGAGACTGCCCTGGTCACTTGCCGTGACAACCTGCCTGTCCAGAGACTGCCCTGGTCACTTGCCGTGACAACCTGCCTGTCCAGAGACTGCCCAGGTCACTTGCCGTGACAACCTGCCTGTCCAGAGACTGCCCAGGTCACTTGCCGTGACAACCTGCCTGTCCAGAGACTTCCTTGGTCACTTATTGTGACAACCTGCCTGTCCAGAGACTGCCTGGCTAATTGCCGTGATTCCCTGTCCTATTCCCGGATGCCACCCGCTCTCTTGCAAGTAAATTGTCTTGTATAATAAAGCTTAGTGGTTCCACCCACCAGACCCGTTTCCGTCAGTGGTTCCACCTACCAGACCCGTTACAGATGTTATCCGTTTAGCTCATATCTTCCTGGCCAATACTTACATCTTATTTCCAGCTTTCTGTAACCCAATCATCTATGAAGTGAGGACCCAGCCAATCGGAGAGCACTTCTTAAAGATTATGTACCAAAACAAACAAAAAAAACAAGCAATAAATGGACTGATTAATTCACGGTACTTTGGCACTTTCGGCCTGGTCAGTAGTCTCTCGCTGCTGGACGGGAGGTCCCCAAATCTTGTACTTTCCGGGATCATGCCACAATTATGACCTCAGGTCACCTGTCCAGCTAAGAACACAATGGATGGTAAGAGATTCACAAACCTATTACTACTGTCCCAGCTGATGGATCGGAGTCCCGTGTAGATCAGCCCCTCTCTAGTCCTGGGTACACATCAGTGGTTTGTACTAGCTTCAAGTCACTGGCTCACACATTATTGATATGTCCTGGATTCAAGTCGCTAGTCCACACATTCCGGGTATGTCCTCAGTACATTTTACTGGTATGTCCTGGATACTTGTCACTGGTATGTCTTGGGTACATGTCTCTGGTATGTCCTGGGTACACATTGGTGGCCTACACATTCTTGGTATGTCCTTGGTACACCTGACTAGTATGTTCTGGGTCCACGTCATTTGCCCACACATTACGGGTATGTCCTAGCCTCATATCACTTGCCACACATATGGGTATGTCCTTGGCACATGTTACTGGTATATACTGGTAATTGGATAAATTTCTCATAGCATGTCGGAGGAGATGTCACAATGTGAACAATCTGTCGTAACCTAAAATAAAAGTTTCAGTAGTAATGGAGGATGAAAAACCCGTAGGACGCTGGGAAAACAAATGATCTGAGCCCGCATAGAAGACGTCATTGTTACTCTACGACAATGACCCAAAGCATACCGCTAAAGCAACTGTCACAGGGATACCATGACAGAGACAGTCCAGAAGATAGCGGCATCTGGTTTCATGAACTCTTGCACTATTTACAAGTACTTCACTCTCTATTAAACAGTGCGGGATTTTTCCTTGCTGACAAGGTTAATCTGTACAGTTGACGCTCCTGGAGCTTTCTTACCTGGATTATCTCAGCTATTCAGTGATGGACACTCCCCTCTGCTATTTATGCTAGCCTCTGGCACTTAGGAATTGCCAATGTTAGTTCTTACTGCCTGGTTCTCGAGTTGGAGGTGTAGTTCATGGTTGGAGTTGGCATTTGGAGATTTGTTCAGATTGTTGCCTGGAGTTTTGTTTGTGTGCACATCCTCATCCTCTCCTATTTTGTTTCTCCTTCCTTTAATTGCCTTGTGTTCCCCTTGTTTGGTGAGTGTATTTTGTATGATTGCTATTTTCATTTATCCCTGTCCGTCTTCCCTTGTTTGTCTGGTTAGTGTTATCCTATACTCTTCAGGCTCCCACCTCCCTTGGTGGGGGGGACAGATAAGGGTTGATATAGGAGCATAGCAAGGCACTTCTCCTCGTTCTTGAGTAATCAGGTGGACTGGGATAGTGTCATGTGTGCATCGCCACGAAGATCGTCGCGGTTGCACATTCTGACTTCTCACAGCTGAGTTGCTGTTTCTTTGTGTTTGGCAGTTAGGGAGTTAATTCTGTCTGTGCTCAGTTCTGGGACTGGGTGCAGTTTCTCCCGGCTGCAATTAATTATTTGTTGATTGGTTTCCTTTAAATCTCTGGTTGTCTGTTTGGGAGTTGCCAGTGAAATTCTTCATGCAGACCACAGATAGGATTGTATCTGTATAGACTTAAGTTAAAGAGCTCCTTAGTTGTTTTAAGCTCACCTTGTTTAGAGTTTAATATCCCAGATCATTTATGTTCCTTCTGTGTTTGAGTGTGTATGCAAGTCTGTGTTTTCTCCAGTCTGTCTTATATTTCTAATCTGTGTATTTAGCAGAGATCAGCCCATATCCCTTTGGTGGTAATCAGAATCCTTCTTAGGACTGATTACAGGGTTCAGGGACTGATAGGAGACAGGGTTAGGCTGGAGACTTGGACCTCTGAACCATTATCAGTACCTCCAAGGTGAGGGATTAGTTAGGACCCCAGCTTAGGGTCAGGTTAGACCCCCGGTCCTCTTCTTTCCTGTGACAGTGTATCAAGTCCTCCAGATTTATCCTGAGTTCAACGGATATCGTGTCAGGTAAATCTATTCTTTATTTACATGCTGATGTTGCTAATCTATATGTTGTATAGAGTGTTGTTCTTTTAAGAATAGTTTACTGACATCGTACACATATCATAAGACTGCGTGACATTTTCACTGGCCCATAAAATTATTCCCAGTTGCCATGGATCCAGTAGCCCAGCTGGCTCTGCAGTTGCAGGGATTATCCATGGAGCTGACGGACATTAAGTCCAAAGTTTTGTCTCCCTCGGAGCAAACCAGATTTGAACCTAAAGTAGCTCTCCCGGACAGGTTCACTGGTGGGCGAGACAAATTTTTTACCTTCAGGGAAGCATGTAAATTGTATTTTCGGCTTCGGCCTCGATCATCAGGGAGTGAAGAGCAGAGAGTGGGAATTGTTATCTCGCTCCTACAAGGGGACCCTCAATCCTGGGCATTTTCCCTTCCTCCGGGATCCCCGGCTCTACAGTCAGTAGATTGATTTTTTACTGCCCTGGGTTTGGTATATGATGACCCAGATCGGGTCTCTCTTGCTGAGACAAAATTACGTAAGATACAGCAGGGAGATCGTCCGGCGGAGGAATTTGCTTCTGAGTTCCGTAGATGGGCCACAGATACTCAGTGGAATGACCCAGCTCTTAGGAGCCAGTTTTGTCATGGGCTTTCTGACAAATTAAAGGACGTTTTGGCTCAGTATGATTCTCCTCCATCACTGGAGGCTGCTATGGCCCTAGCTATCCGTACTGATAGACGGCTCCGGGAGAGGTGCGAGGTAACTCCGCCCCCTGTTGTTACTCCACCTACTACTAAAGTCCCTTATGTTGAGGTTCCCCTTGTCTGTTCGGAGGAGCCTATGCAGTTGGAGGGACATCATTTCGTAGGAGGGGATTGGCGGTACGCCGCAGGACTAGAAGGTGTTTCTTCTGCGGGAAAGAGGGACATTTTGTTGGGGGATGTCCGTCCCGTGCCTTGTTGAACAAGAAGTCGCCGGAAAACTGTTAATCCCAGGTTGTGTGGTGGACGACAACCTGGGAGTATGTATTTCGTCCGCTAGTTCTTCTCAGTTCCTTGTACCAGTGGAGGTGGTGGTTGGTACGAGAGTGGAGAGATTTTCTGTTCTTCTTGATAGTGGGTCCGGGGCTAATCTGGTTGACGCTCAGTTTGCTCAGGCTCAAGGTATGCATCTGAGTGTATTGGTCAAACCGATCCCTATATTCTCCATTGACGCCAGGCCTCTCGGCCAAGGTAGCTTTGTTCATGAGGTTCATAACATTGACCTTCGGGTAGGGGCAATACATAGGGAACATTATCTTGTTATGTGTTGGAGGGTCTACCTACTCCTATTGTGTTGGGACTTCCTTGGTTGGTTAAACATAACCCTGTGATTAATTGGCAGTCCAGAGAGATAAGCCAATGGGGTGAGTTTTGCAAAAGTAACTGCATGAACACAGTCATCAGTGCGGTCGTGCCTAGTACTTTGCCTCCTTTTTTGGAGGACTTTGGGGATGTGTTCTCTGAGGAGGGGTGTCAGGAGTTGCCTCCTCATCGCGTGTATGACTGCTCTATTAATTTACTTCCTGATGCTAAGTTACCTAAAGCTAGGTTATATAACCTTTCTGGTCCTGAGAGGCAGGCTATGAAAGATTATATTTCGGAAAGTCTGGCCAAAGGGCATATTAGACCTTCATCTTCCCCAGTGGCCGCGGGGTTCTTCTTTGTGAAGAAAAAAGATGGAGGCCTACGCCCTTGCTTGGATTTCCGCGAACTTAATTGGATTACTGTTCGAGATCCGTATCCACTCCCTCTGATTCCTGATCTCTTCAATCAAATTGTTGGCGCCAAATGGTTCTCTAAATTGGATCTCAGGGGGGCGTATAATCTGATTAGGATAAAAGAGGGGGATGAGTGGAAAACGGCGTTTAACACGCCGGAGGGACATTATGAGAACCTTGTCATGCCTTTTGGTCTGACTACTGCACCAGCAGTATTCCAACATTTTGTTAATGACATTTTTCGTCATCTGGTGGGGCTGTTTGTGGTCGTATATTTGGATGACATTTTAATTTACTCACCAGATCTTGTGTCTCACCAGGAGCATGTGAGACAGGTGTTGCAGATCTTGCGAGACAATAAACTATACGCCAAACTGGAAAAGTGTGTATTCGCCGTACAGGAACTTCAGTTTTTGGGTTTTTTGGTGTCAGCCTCCGGTTTCCGTATGGACCCTGAAAGGTGAGAGCAGTGCTTGAATGGGATCAGCCAGAGGATCTTAAGGCTCTGCAGCGTTTTCTGGGGTTTGCTAACTACTACCGGAAATTTATTTGTAATTTCTCATCTGTTGTCAAACCTCTCACTGACATGACAAGAAAAGGGACGGATTTTTCTAAATGGTCGGACAAAGCTTGCCAAGCTTTTTCCTCTTTGAAAAAATGTTTTGCTTCGGCACCAGTTCTCATCCAACCAGATGCATCTCAGCCGTTCATTGTGGAGGTGGATGCGTCTGACGTAGGGGTGGGTGCTATATTGTCCCAGGGTCTGTCCCCTGGTAAATGGCATCCGTGCGCTTTCTTTTCTAAGAAATTGTCGTCCGCCGAAAGGAATTATGATATCGGCAATAGGGAACTTTTGGCCATTAAGTTGGCTTTTGAAGAATGGCGTCACTTTTTGGAGGGGGCAGTCCACCCGGTCACCGTCATTACTGATCACAAGAACCTGCTGTATTTGGAATCTGCTAAGCGTCTGAATTCCAGACAAGCTCGATGGTCGTTGTTTTTTACCAGGTTTAATTTTGTCGTCACTTATCGCCCAGGGTCTAAGAATGTAAAGGCTGATGCCTTGTCTCGCAGTTTCCCAGGGGCCGGGAAAACGGATGACCCGATTCCTATCCTTCAGGAGGGGGTGGTAGTGTCGGCTGTATGTTCTGAGCTTGAGGAGGAGGTGTTAGAGGCTCAGGGGGACGCCCCTGCAGGACCTCCAGGGAGACTGTTTGTCCCAAATCAGTTGAGACAAAAGGTTATTGAGGCACATCATAATTCTGCTCTAGCAGGACATCCAGGGAGTAAGGCTACTTTAGATCTCCTTTCTCGCCGGTTTTGGTGGCCTAACGTTAATAAAGATGTTTTAACTTTTGTCGCGTCCTGTGGGGTTTGTGCTCGCTCTAAAACCCCTCATACCCGTCCGTCTGGGACCCTCTTACCCTTGAAACTTCCGGAGCGTCCATGGACTCATTTGTCTATGGACTTCATCACGGACCTTCCTCAGTCGTCAGGGAAGACTGTCATACTGGTGGTTGTTGACAGGTTCAGTAAGATGGCACATTTCATTGCTCTTCCTGCCCTCCCTAATGCTAAAACTCTGGCGCAGGTGTTCATTGGGGAGATTGTGAGACTTCATGGGTTGCCTTCTGATGTGGTGTCAGATAGGGGGTCTCAGTTTGTGTCCAAGTTTTGGAGGGCATTTTGTTTACGTCGGGGATGCAATTGTCATTTTCCTCGGCTTTTCATCCGCAGACCAATGGTCAGACAGAGCGTCTGAATCAAAGCCTAGAGACTTATCTTCGGTGTTTTGTCTCAGAGAACCAGGAGGACTGGTCTTCTTTCTTGCCTCTGGCAGAGTTCGCTCTTAACAACAGGCGGAGCGAGTCCACTGGTAAATCCCCGTTTTTTGGGGCATATGGTTTTCATCCCCAGTTTTGTACTTTCAATGGGGGGGGCCCTTCTGGGGTTCCTGAGGAGGAGCGTTTCTCGTCGTCACTTGCTTCAGTGTGGAGAGGTGTATTGAATAATCTGAGTGCTATGGGGAACCGTTATAAACGTATGGCTGATAGGAGAGTTTCTGGTCCAGATCTTAATGTGAACGATCTGGTATGGTTGTCTACCAGGAATATAAAACTTAAAGTTCCCTCCTGGAAGCTGGGCCCCAGATTCATCGGGCCGTACAGGATCAGTTCCATAATTAATCCTGTGGCATTTCGTCTGGACCTCCCTCCTACGTTTAAAATTCATAATGTGTTCCACAAGTCATTACTTAAGAGGTACGTGGCACCAGTCATACCATCACCTCTACCTCCTCCTCCAGTGGTGGTCAATGGTAACTTGGAGTTTCAAGTGTCAAAGATCATTGACTCACGTCTGAATCGCCGGTCCCTTCAGTACTTGGTGCATTGGAAGGGGTATGGTCCAGAGGAGAGGACGTGGGTTCCTGCGTCTGACATTAACGCAGATCGTTTGGTGCGGACCTTCCACAGAACTCACCCGGGCAAACCTGGCCCTGAGGGTCCGGAGGCCCCTCGTAGAAGGGGGGGTACTGTCATGTGTGCATCGCCACGAAGATCGTCGCGGTTGCACATTCTGACTTCTCACAGCTGAGTTGCTGTTTCTTTGTGTTTGGCAGTTAGGGAGTTAATTCTGTCTGTGCTCGGTGCTGGGACTGGGTGCAGTTTCTCCCGGCTGCAATTAATTATTTGTTGATTGGTTTCCTTTAAATCTCTGGTTGTCTGTTTGGGAGTTGCCAGTGAAATTCTTCATGCAGACCACAGATAGGATTGTATCTGTATAGACTTAAGTTAAAGAGCTCCTTAGTTGTTTTAAGCTCAACTTGCTTAGAGTTTAATATCCCAGATCATTTATGTTCCTTCTGTGTTTGAGTGTGTATGCAAGTCTGTGTTTTCTCCAGTCTGTCTTATATGTCTAATCTGTGTATTTAGCAGAGATCAGCCCATATCCCTTTGGTGGTAATCAGAATCCTTCTTAGGACTGATTACAGGGTTCAGGGACTGATAGGAGACAGGGTTAGGCTGGAGACTTGGACCTCTGAACCATTATCAGTACCTCCAAGGTGAGGGATTAGTTAGGACTAGAGTTGAGCGATACTTTCCGATATCCTAAAGTATCGGAATCGGAATGGTATCGCCGATATCACTAAAATATCGGCGATACCCGATACCGATACCGGAAGTCCCATGTAAGTCTATGGGAACAAAATATCGCAACTAAAAAAAACCCATTCTTTCCTTGTAAACACTAAATATACACACATAGAATACATATATATATATATACATGTCATTGTGACATATATATATACATATATGTATAGTTTATACACTTCTACATAGTAAAATATCCTCTCATTCAATTGCCGGGTAAAGCCGGCTTCAGTGAAAAGACAGAAGCACCCGACATGAAATGACACTTGGTGTACATAGGGTTAATCATGTCTTTTCATGTCGTTTGCTATCTGATTTGCACAAACAATTAAATCAGACTATGTGTGCAAAATTTCACACCTGTAGGGGTTAATTAAAGGTGTAAATTCGTTGTAAAAAAAACGGACTTTTTTTGCTACGAATTTACACCTTTAATTAACCCCTACAGGTGTGAAATTTTGCACACATAGTCTGATTTAATTGTTTGTGCAAATTAGGCTGGAGTCACACACAACCACAAAAAATCGGTCCGTTTTAGACGGTCGACAATCGGATCAAAATAAAAACATCACACATCCTTCTGGCATCCGATTTCCTTCAAAGATGCGATTTAATCGCATGTGTGTGTACCTTGTAACATCCGATTTTCATCCGACTTGCGAGATTTTCTCGCAGGCTTGCAAAACTGACATATAATGGATCCAAAAGAATAGTATTTAAATGCCAAAAGAAAGAATAGATATATACACATATATATATATATATATATATATATATATATATATATATATATATGTCATTGTGACATGTATATACATATATTTATAGTTCTTAGACTTCTACATACTGTTATAGCCGCTAATTCAATTGCCGGCTTCAGTGAAATCACAGAAGCCGACATGAAATGATACATTGTTTCCACACATTTAACCATGTAATTTCATGTATTTTTATATATGTTTGAAACATACAATTACATGAGTATATGTGTGCTAAATTTCAGACATGTAGGGGTTAATTAAAGGTGTAAATTCGTTAAAAAAAATGCGTGGGCTCCCGCTGTATTTTCTCCACCAGACAGACAAAGCAAGCGAGTGGGGGCAGATAATAATAGCCTAGGGAGGGTACATTTTTTTTGTGCCCCCCCTGGCTACTAACATCTGCCCCCAGACACCCCAGAAAGGGCAAATCTATAATTAGATTCGCCCTTTCTGGCACTTTGCCCGTCTATTCCCATTGCCCTGTAGCGGTGGCGAATGGGTTAATAAGGGGTTAAAATGACCTTGCAATTGAAAGGTCACTTTAAGCCAGGTTAATAATTGATAGCTGTCAATTAGGCAACTATCAATTATTAATCCTATTGTATGAAAGAAAAATCAAACACACACACTTTAATAAAAAATAAGTTTAATGAAATAATCACACAGTTTTTGACCATATTTTATTTTCCTGCTAAAACCATTTCCTGTAATAAAAATAAAATAAAAAAGCAAAATTATACTTACCAATCCGATGTACAGTCAGGTCCCACGGTGTAATCCATCAGAAAGGGTTAACAGGTTACAGGTCGCAGAGAGCTAATAATGCTGTCTCAGACCTGTATTCCCCTGAATGAATAAGTTCCTCTCCCAGCGAAAGTAGAGGAATAGATTCATGAATGGAGCTTAATTGATTTCTTGCCAATTTAACTGTAGTGACCTGACCTAAAGGGAAAGTGGACACAATCAATTAAGCTTCATTCATGAAACACATCCTCTCCTGTCGCCAGGAGAGGAACTTATTCATTCATGAGCTTTGAGCTGAGCATGCAGGATTACTTGCACAGCTTGGCTCAAAGCTAGTTAACCCTTTGTGAAGGATTACAGCGTGGGACGTGACAGATCGGCGGAATAGGTAAGAATAATGTTGTTTTATTTCTTTTTCTTTATTTTAGGAGATCAATGGCTTCGCACGGATTTAGTGTAAAATAAAATATGGTCAAAAAAATGTGTTTTTATTTCATTAAAATTATTTATTCTTAAAGTGTGTGTGTTTTTTTATTTACTTCAATAGGATTAATAATTGATAGTTGTCTAATTGACAGCTATCAATCATTAACCTGCCTTAAGGTCACCTTTCAATTGCAAGGTGACAGTAAGGTGAGATTAACCCATTCGCCACCGCTACAGGGCAATGGGAATAGACGGGCAAAGTGCCAGAAAGGGCGAATCTAATTATAGATTTGCCCTTTCTGGGGTGTCTGGGGGCAGATGTTAGTAGCCAGGGGGGGCACAAAAAAATGCACCCTCCCTGGGCTATTATTATCTGCCCCCACTCGCTTTGCTTTGTCTGTCTGGTGGAGAAAATACAGCGGGAGCCCACGCATTTTTTTTCAACGAAATTACACCTTTAATTAACCCCTACATGTCTGAAATTTTGCACAAATACACTCATGTAATTGTATGTTTCAAACATATATAAAAATACATGAAATTACATGGTTAAATGTGTGGAAACAATGTATCATTTCATGTCGGCTTCTGTGATTTCACTAAAGCCGGCAATTGAATTAGCGGCTATTACAGTATGTAGAAGTGTATGAACTATAAATATATATATATATACATGTCACAATGACATGTATATATATGTATGTGTTCTATGTGTATATATCTATTCTTTCTAGTCTTTATTAAAGCTGTCAGTGTGATTTTACAGTATAGGCGGGGATGAATTGCCGGCTTTTCTAAAGGACACTGATGCGATTTAATCGCAAGTCACACATGCAGTCCGTTTGTAATCCGATTTTTCATCGCTCCCATAGACTTGCATTGGCGATTGTCGACCCACAATCGGTGACAGTGGCAGCATGCTGCGATTGTACACGGACGTTTAAAACGGACCACAAAAAATCTGATACTGGGAGCTGCTCCATAGATTAACATAGGTCCGACTGCAATACGATATTTCATCGCATTGCAGTCGTCCGATTTTGTCGCCAGTGTGACTCCGGCCTTAGATAGCAAAGGACATGAAAAGACATGGTTAACCCTATGTACACCAAGTGTCATTTCATGTCACCCGACATGAAATGACACTTGGTGTACATAGGGTTAACCATGTCTTTTCATGTCCTTTGCTATCTAATTTGCACAAACAATTAAATCAGACTATGTGTGCAAAATTTCACACCTGTAGGGGTTAATTAAAGGTGTAAATTCGTTGTAAAAAAAACGGACTTTTTTGCTACGAATTTACACCTTTAATTAACCCCTACAGGTGTGAAATTTTGCACACATAGTCTGATTTAATTGTTTGTGCAAATTAGATAGCAAAGGACATGAAAAGACATGGTTAACCCTATGTACACCAAGTGTCATTTCATGTCGGGTTCTGCATTTTCACAAAAGCCGGCAATTGAATTAGCGGCTATTATACTATGTAGAAGTGTATGAACTACAAATATAAATATATATATATATGTGTCACAAATTCAATGACATGTATATATATATATGAGGTGTAAAATTGCTGAAAAAAAATGCGTGGGCTCCCGCCCTATTTTCGCAACCAGACAGACAAAGCCAGTGAGTGGGGGCAGATAATAATAGCCCAGAGAGGGACCATTATTTTTGCCCCCCCCCGGCTACTAACATCTGCCCCCAGACACCCCAGGAAAGACAAATCTATAATTAGATTCGCCCTTTCTGGCACTTTGCCCGTCTATTCCCATTGCCCTGTAGCGGTGGCGAATGGGTTAATATGGGGTTAAAGCCACCTTGCTATTGAAAGGTGACCTTAAGCCAGGTTAATAATTGAGAGCTGTCAATTAGACAACTATCAATTATTAATCCTATTGCATGAAATAAAAATAAAACACACACACTTTAATTAAAAATCATTTTAATGAAATAAAGACACATGTTTTTGACCATCTTTTATTTTACTGCAAAAACCATTTCCTGTAATAAAAATAAAATAAAAAAGCAAAATTATTCTTACCTATCCCATGCACAGTCAGGTCCCACGGTGTAATCCTTCAGAAAGGGTTAATGTTTACTGCAGGGACCGCAGCTAATGCTGCAGCCTCACAGTAAACCCCAAATGAATGAGTTCCTCTCCTGCCTGACAGGAGAGTAAAGGCTGGGTGTCACATAACGATACACCAGCGATCCCGACAACGATATGCACTTGTCAGGATCGCTGGTGTATCGCTACATGATCGCTGCTGAGCTGCCAAACAGGCAGCGATCTGGGACAGCGACACTGCGGGTAACATCGCTTAAGGGCCCGTCTCACATAGCGATATCGCTACCGAGATCGCTGCTGAGTCACTAGTTTTGTGACGCAGCAGCGAGCTCACCAGCGATATCGCTATGTGTGACATTCAGCGACGATCAGCCCCCCTGCCGGGTATCGCTGATCGTCGCAGAAATGTCAGGACCTTTTTTTGATCGCTGGTTTCCCTCTGACAGGCACGCATCGCTGCGTGTGACAGGCGGGAGACCAGCGATCCGCTGGTAACCAAGGTACACAGCGGGTTTCCAGGCACCGCGCAGCGCTTGGAAACCCGCTGTGTACCTTGGATACCAGCTCCCTGCATCAGGGCGCTGGTATCCAAGGTACACAGCGGGTTTCTAGGCACAGCCCCGCGCCTGGAAACCCGCTGTGTACCTTGGTTACCAGCGGATCGCTGGTCTCCCGCCTGTCACACGCAGCGATGTGTGCCTGTCAGCGGGAAACCAGCGATCAAAGGTCCTGACATTTCAGCGACGATCAGCGATACCCGGCAGGGGGGCTGATCGTCGCTGAATGTCACACACAGCGATATCGCTGGTGAGCTCACTGCTGCGTCACAAAACTAGTGACTCAGCAGCGATCTCGGTAGCGATATCGCTATGTGAGACGGGCCCTTAAGTGGAAAGCTTAATTGATTGCTTTCCACTTTCACTTCAGGTCAGCCAGGGACACAATCAGTGACGTCAGAGGGAACTGATTAACAAAAATAGGGGTTCCCTTCGAAAAAAAAAATGGCGTGGGGTCCCCCCTATTTTTGTTAACCAGCCAGATGAAGCAGACCGCTGAGGCCTGGATTTTCAGGCTGTTAAGGAGCCAAGATCCATGGACCTTGCCAGCCTGATAATACCAGGCCACAGCAGTCTGTATATCTTGGCTGATTAACAAAAATAGGGGATCCCCTCGAAAAAAATTGGCGTGGGGTCCCCCCTATTTTTGTTAACCAGCCAGATGAAGAAAACCGCTGAGGCCTGGATTTTCAGGCTGTTAAGGAGCCAAGATCCATGGACCTTGCCAGCCTGATAATACCAGGCCACAGCAGTCTGTATATCTTGGCTGATTAACAAAAATAGGGGATCCCCTCGAAAAAAATTGGCGTGGGGTCCCCCCTATTTTTGTTAACCAGCCAGATGAAGAAAACCGCTGAGGCCTGGATTTTCAGGCTGTTAAGGAGCCAAGATCCATGGACCTTGCCAGCCTGATAATACCAGGCCACAGCAGTCTGTATATCTTGGCTGATTAACAAAAATAGGGGATCCCCTCGAAAAAAATTGGCGTGGGGTCCCCCCTATTTTTGTTAACCAGCCAGATGAAGAAAACCGCTGAGGCCTGGATTTTCAGGCTGTTAAGGAGTCAAGATCCATGGACCTTGCCAGCCTGATAATACCAGGCCACAGCAGTCTGCATATCTTGGCTGATTAACAAAAATAGGGGATCCCCTCGAAAAAAATTGGCGTGGGGTCCCCCCTATTTTTGTTAACCAGCCAGATGAAGCAGACTGCTGAGGCCTGGTTTTTCAGGCTGGTAAGGATCCAATATCCATGGACCTTGCAAGCCTGATAATACCAGGCCACAGCAGTCTGCTTAGCTTGGCTGGTTAACAAAAATAGGGGATCCCCTCGAAAAAAAAACGGCGTGGGGATCCCCCCTATTTTTGTTAACCAGCCAAGTAAAATGCAGACTGCTGCGGCCTGGTATTAAAAGACTGTCAAGGCCCATGGATTTTGGCCCTCAACAGCCTGATAATACCAGGCTACAGCATTCCCACATTTGGCGCATCAAAAGATGTGCCAATTGTGGCACTTTACCCGGCTCTTCCCACTTGCCCTGTAGCAGTGGCAAGCGGGGTAATAAGGGGTTAATGTCACCGTTGATTGCACGGTGACAATAAGCCCGGTTAATAATGGAGAGGCGTCAATAAGACACCGATCCATTATTAATCCCAAAGTTATTAAATGTATAAAAAAAAGACACAGCAAGAAAAAAGTCTTTTAATGAAATAAAAGAGACAACACAGTTTTCATTTCTTTTATTATACACTCATTCCTGCGACGCCATCGATCTCCTGTAAAAAAAGAAAAAAAACAAACCAACAGTATACCACCTGTCCGACGCAGTCCATAACGACAGTCCCACGACGATCCAGCTCTGCTACATCGCAATGACAGGCAGAGCCTGACATCCCGGCGCAGCACAGCTGATTACCTGCTTCCCCCGGCGGTGACGTCATCGGACTGACTGTTTTACGGCCGCGATTACCCAGCAGTCACTGCAGTTATCGCGAGAAACTGCATGTGACCGCCGGGGAAAGAAGATGGCGGCCATGAAGCAGTGCAGGACGTGACCGCCGGAGATCTTTTGCCGGGTAAGTGCCGCTGACTCCTGACAGACCCGACCGACGGACACTGACAGTGACAGTGACAATCCCGATTCCGGTATCCGATAAGACGAAAATATCGGAACTCGGAATCGGAATTCCGATACAGCTAATATCGGCCGATACCCGATATTTGCAGTATCGGAATGCTCAACACTAGTTAGGACCCCAGCTTAGGGTCAGGTTAGACCCCCGGTCCTCTTCTTTCCTGTGACAGTGTATCAAGTCCTCCAGATTTATCCTGAGTTCAACGGATATCGTGTCAGGTAAATCTATTCTTTATTTACATGCTGATGTTGCTAATCTATATGTTGTATAGAGTGTTGTTCTTTTAAGAATAGTTTACTGACATCGTACACATATCATTAGACAGCGTGACAGATAGACTAGGGCACCCCTAATTCTACTGACCTGATAAGCACTCACAATCAAAAGGCACTGCGTGACAGTAACACTCAAGCAGTTTAAAGGGGTTGTCCATTACTAGGACAACCCCTTGCTAAACAAAATTTTTGGCCCAGATAAAATAAAAAAGCCTATGCTCACCTACCGTCCGAGGTCCCAGGGTTGTGATGAAGTGAAATTATACGTGATGCCTGGTGCCCAATCAGCGCTGGCGTCACTATTTTTGCCCTCAGACAAACTGGATATGAAGAGGAAGTCAAGGGTCTACTGTAGCTCTGGCCTCTTCTTCATGTTCAATTTGTCTGAATGCGAAGACAGTGAAGCCAGCACTGATTTGGCACCGGCATCACGTGTCACAATACAGCATCACAGCCCCGGGGAGAGTGAATGCCGACACTGCGGGAATAGTGCTGGCACGGGAGGTAAGCGTAGGTTTTATTATTTTATCAGGGCAGAACATTTAGTTTAAGAAGGGGTTGTCCTAGTAGTGGACAACCCCTTTAATCCAATTGAGAATCTGTGGTGAGACTTGAAGATCACTATTAACCAGAGGAAACATTAATGGGCAAAAATCGCAGTGGCAAAATGTGGAAAGCTCATAGTGACTTATCCAAAGACTTGCAGCTGTAATTACCACAAAAGGAGGCTCTGCAAAGTACTGACTTTAGGGAAGTGAATAGTTATGCACACTGAAGTTTTCAGTTATTTTGTCCTATTTGTTGTTTGCTTCAAAATAAAAATAAAACCAAATGTTTACAGCTGTCGTCATGTTCTTTACATGAACTGATGCAAACCCTCAAAAAAAGTGACTGTAACGAGCTGCTATAGTTCATAACAGTGTAACCTCCACCAGGGGGTGCTGGTGAGGGAAGAGAGGTTACACACACACAGAGTAATAACACAGAGAAGCTGCACATGTGCCACCAGTAAAGAAAGAGTGGTCAGACTAACCGAAGTCAGCAACTGTCAGGAGCAGAAGTACCAAAGGAGACAGCAAGTGCGTAGTCAGGGACGAGAAAGAAGTCAGGACCTACCGGGAACGTGGTATCAGAAATGTAAGACGTAAAAATTAGTCAGGGTACAAGCCAGAGTGTCAAAAAGCCAGTCAGGAAGCGTTGTATCAGAAACGGAAAACCAGAAGCCGAGTCCAGAGATCAAGCCGAGTCATACACAAGTCCAGGTAATCAGGGGCAGAAGAAACACTAAACTAATACAGGTCAGAGGCACTAGCTTGGAAGCTTGCAGTATAGCTGACGCTGGCCTGCAGGCTCAGAGGACTGAAATAGCCCAGCCAGCACCAGAACGAGGCAGAGGGGATTAACCCCCGCATGACCAGTCCAAAGAGAAGACAGCAGAAAACAAACTCTGGACTGGATCATGACAGTGACATTCCAGGTTGTGAGGTAGCAAAACAAGAAAAATGGCAAGTGGGTGAATACTTTCGAAAGCCACTGTATATTTATGAAACCAGACAATATCTAAAACAGTTTTCCAAATTTGCAAAACCTACAATCTGTCTGGTTATCTTTACAGACAAAACCTAGTGCTAGGCAAAAATGAAAAACAAAGTTATTAAGCTGAATGTAAATTGTTTTAAATGGTAATAAAAGCAAGCTATAAAATATTAACCGCAACAAAAGTGATCACATCGACTCTACTGCATAGGATCTCCACTGGGAAAGATAGCAACTCCTATCACAGCTGCTGATGAGGACTACACAGGTCCCAGTATGTTGAAATCACATGGACTTTGCCACATAAGAACTTCACAAGGGTGAACTCATTTCACAGTTGCTGATGATAATGTTTAGACAAGATACTGAGCTTCCTGTATGATGTCATTACATAGAGGCCACAGGTACTCCACAAGGGATTATATCAAAATTGATGACAAAACTTAGACGGGCTCCAGCAATTCCAGAATGATGTCATCACATGGACCTCACAGGATCTTCACAGGGGACGATAGCAATTCCTATTACAGTTAGTGATGAATATGATTGCATCGACTCTAGATCTGGTTTACACCACACATGCTTCTTACAGGTGGGAGTCAGGGACTCTTATCATAGTTACTGATGATGACTAGACAATCACCCAATGGCCTCCAAGACCTCACCCAAGTATACTCCATCCTCTGGAAATTCTGTGCCCAGCATGTCGATTATCTTCCACATTTGAAGCTTTCAGGCTGAACTTGAACACACATCTATTCAAGAATGCTACAGCCTACAATGACTACACTGCCACCCAACCACCACCTAGCTGCCACGTCACCACCAGAGGAGCTGCTGTAACCCCAATCTACTGTCTCCTTTTCCATTATCCTGTAGACCAACGGTGAGGAACCTCTTTTCTGCCAAGTACCATTGGATATTTATACCATCCTTGGGGGTTGTACAAAGTGGGCGCTAAATTCACCCACAAAGCACGTCCTACGCTTGCACCGGCGTCAGGACATAATCTTTCATTGCACGTGCCTCAGCGTTCAGTAGTGAGCACTGTGTGTGCATGCTCACTGAGCAAGAAGAAATTAATTGGTCAGCGGCAATCAAAATATAGCTGTTGGGCCAGAACAGCTGCCGGGAATTAAAAAATGGTCATCGAGGGCCTGAGATTCTACACCCCTACTGTAGACTGTAAGCACTTAAGGGTCCTCTCCCCTCTGTACCAGTCCGACAATGTTATTTTGTTCCTTGTTGTGATGAACGGCACACGGACCGCCACACGGTAGCCCGGGGTATCACGGCTTATGATCCCACCGCTGCCAGCAATGTGACGATAAAACACACACACGACGGCTGCTGCCGTCCGACCCAATGTGTCAGGAATAATCTGCAGGCATTTATAATTATCTCACTTCCACTTAGGAACTTGCAGCTCTCTGGCGCCCTCCTTTTAGCCTCAGGTCAGTCAGGGAACTGCACCTGGGATAATTAGTCACCAAACGGGCCGCTTGGATGTGTGCTGGCTATTGGGCACACTGCTGTGAGGGAATTATAATTACTCCTAGCCGCGGCCAGGCAATACACTTATAAAACCCGCTCCGTCACTGCCAACGCCACCCCACAGTTCAACACTTTACACACCTTTTTAGCTGCCACCAGCTACGATTTTCTTAATGAACAATTTATCAAGAGGGTCCGTAGCAACCCCGAATTAGTAGCGTAGTTACTTCAGGCACGTGCTAATTCGTTTATAGAGCAAGAGAACCAAGCTAATAATTTATATGTTTATTCCTAAAATGCAGGCAGTGTTTATACAGTATAAAAAGATGTAACAAGCTGAGACAATACAATTATGTACAATGCAATTAAAATAAAAACAGAGTTAAAGGTGAAAAACTCACATGGTACTTAGATCACAGCAGGCAAGTCAGGCTGGGGGAGGAGCCACACATCATAGTTCATTTGGAGATCTTTCAGTCAGATCATCTCAGGCTAGGAATGCCCAGGAGGGGCTAGTTGCAGACTTATACCCCTGTGTTGTGAATGTGTTAGAAATGAATTCTGAGCAGAAGCTACCCTTTGGTGGTTACAAACAGTACTGAACCATTCAATGAGGATTGGCAATCAGGAGTTACAGACTGGTCTTATATAAGAGAGGTTCCCTCCCATCATGGTTGCCGGTGATCAATTGTTCTTGTCTCAACTGTGGTTCCTGGTTCACTTGGAAGCTTGCTGAGTCTTGCCTGCATCTTCTGCTATCAGATAAGATTTTTTCTGCTTTTAATTTTGTGCTTGCTTTTTGCATTGTTCCCTGCACTTCTGTGGAGGTCAGCCAGGTCCCCTCCGGGGGCTTGTGCTCCTCTCAGTTTATCTGAGCCACTGTTATTTGTTCATTTGCCTTTTCCAGTTTTTTCAGTGGCTGCGGCTTAGTTTTGTGACAATAGAGAACTAATTTAGGTGGTAGAGGTCGTGTGATCTCAGGTGTTT
This sequence comes from Oophaga sylvatica, assembly GCA_033576555.1. Lineage (NCBI taxonomy): Eukaryota > Metazoa > Chordata > Amphibia > Anura > Dendrobatidae > Oophaga > Oophaga sylvatica. The sequence continues at coordinate 15,501 of JARQOD010008364.1, read as the reverse complement.
TTGCAATTAGTAGAGTTGGTATTTTTAGGGTTTTTTGGATTGCAGTAAGTGTCCTTCCTATCCTTTTCTGTCCAGGTAGATTGGGCCCCAACGTTTGCTCATACTATTTTCTGTCTGTGTCTGTATTTCCTCTTGTCTAACCGCCATTACATGTTTGAGGGCTTCCTATGTTCTTTGGGGATCTGCTCCGGGGCAGATAGCTTTCCTCTTTCTATCTTTAGGTGTAGTTAACCTCTCAGGCTGTGACAAGGCGTCTAGGACCAACGTAGGAACGCTCCACGGCTGCCTTTAGTTGTGGTGGTTAGTCAGGGTACTGCAATCCAGTAGATTCCAACCTCTCTGGTGTATTGCCGTTTTTGCCTGCTCTCCTCAGCTACCAAATCATAACAGTATCACCGGCCAAACTGAAAATTATATGGTACTCAACAGAAGGGAAAAATAGTAAAAGGAAAAAGAAAAAAGGAAGTTGTCAGAAATTTTTTTTTTCTCTGTTTGTTGCATTTTTTCCCTCTTTTTCTCTGGGTGCTGAGAAGGATTTTTTTTTCTCTCAATGGAGTTTGCACAGTTGTCTGGCCATGTGGATCAGCTTGCCACTGAAGTTCGGAGTATTGCTACCTATCTTGCTAGGTTGCCGGTTGTGGAACCTCGGATCCCCATGCCAGATTTATTTTTGGGGGATCGAGCTAAATTTCTGAATTTCAAAAATAACTGTAAGTTGTTTTTTGCCTTAAAACCTAAGTCCTCAGGGAACGCAGCACAGCAGGTTCAAATTGTCATCTCTCTCCTGCGCGGCGATCCTCAGGATTGGGCTTTTTCCCTGACACCTGGGGACCCTGTTTTGAGTAATGTTGATGCATTTTTTCTGGCTCTGGGGTTATTGTACGATGAACCTAATGTCACTGATCAAGCTGAAAAAACCTTGTTGGCATTAAATCAGGGGCTTGAGGACGCTGAGTTGTACTGTCAGAAATTCCGAAAGTGGGCAGTCCTGACCAAATGGAATGATGATGCTTTGGCAGCCCTTTTTCGGAAGAGTCTGTCAAAGAATGTAAAAGATGTTATGGTGGGTTTCCCTGCTCCCTCTGGTCTCAATGATTCTATGTCATTAGCGATTCAAATTGACAGACGTTTGCGTGAGTGTAGAGGTATGCGTGGAATAGTGTTGCCTTGTGAACCAGCTTCTGAGTCCATGCAGTGTGATAGAGTGGCTTCTGGGGCACAGCGTCATGAGTTTCGAAAACGCAATGGGTTATGTTTCTACTGTGGTGACGCCTCTCATGCTATTTCAGTCTGCCCTAAGCGGGGAAGACGTTTTGCATGCTCAGTTGTCTTGGGTAGTGTTCAGACTAAATTTCTGTTGACTGTTACCCTGATTTGCTCACTGTCCACATTTTCTACTCAGGATTTTGTTGATTCGGGAGCAGCTATTAACCTGATGGATTTTGATTTTGCTAAACGTTGTGGGTTTCCCTTGATACCCCTACGGAAGTCTATTCCCCTACTGGGGATTGATTCTACCCCTTTGGCTGAGAATAAACCCCAGTTCTCTACTCAGGTGATAATGAGGGTTGAACCTGATCATCAGGAGAGTTGCAAATTTTTGGTGCTGTATAATCTGCATGACATTATTGTACTGGGTTTCCCTTGGTTACAGTCTCATAATCCTGTTTTGGATTGGAAATCTGTGTCTGTGACCAGTTGGGGCTGCCAATGTGTTAATGCCAACACTCCTGTTTTTTCTGCCTCTCCCCAGGCTCAGGATGTTCCTGACTTTTTGACTGATTTTTCTGATGTGTTTAGCGAAAGTAAATCTGCATCCTTGCCCCCCCATAGGAGCTATGACTGCGCTATTGAATTAGTGCCTGGTAGTAAATTCCCTAAAGGTCGCCTTTTTAACTTGTCTGTACCTGAACATGACGCTATGCGGTCTTATATCAAGGAGTCATTGGAGAAGGATCATATCAGACCATCCTCTTCACCCTTGGGTGCCGGTTTTTTCTTTGTGGCCAAAAAGGATGGTTCATTAAGGCCGTGTATTGATTATCGTCTCTTGAACAATATCACTGTGAAATATCAATATCCGTTACCCTTGATTTCTGACCTGTTTTCCAGGGTGAAAAGTGCTACTTGGTTTACCAAGCTTGACCTCAGGGGGGCGTATAACCTTATTCGCATTAAGCACGGGGATGAATGGAAGACGGCGTTTAATACCCCAGAGGGGCATTTTGAGTACCTAGTGATGCCCTTTGGGCTCACTAATGCTCCTTCCGTCTTCCAGTCCTTCATGAATGACATTTTCAGGGATTTTGTGGATAAATTTCTGATTGTTTATTTGGATGATATCTTGATTTTTTCCAATGACTGGGACTCTCATGTGAAACATGTTCGGACTGTGTTCCAGAATTTGAGAGAGAATGCTTTGTATGTGAAGGGATCAAAGTGTCTTTTTAGCGTACAGAGGATCTCATTTCTGGGATTCATTTTGTCTCCATCTGTTATTGAAATGGACCCGGTCAAGGTTCAGGCCATCTGTGATTGGGTCCAACCTACTACATTAAAGGCTCTTCAGAGATTCTTGGGTTTTGCCAATTTTTATTGTAAATTTATTGGTAATTTCTCTGTTATTGTTAAACCATTGACTGATTTGACCAAAAAGGGTTCTGATGTGGTGAATTGGCCTCCTGAGGCAGTCTCTGCGTTTCAGGAACTTAAGCAGAGATTCATTTCTGCTCCTGTTCTATGGCAGCCTGATGTTTCTCTGCCATTTCAGGTGGAGGTTGATGCCTCTGAAATTGGGGCAAGTGCCGTTTTGTCCCAAAGAGATCCAGAGACCTCTAAAAGTAACCCTTGTGCCTTTTTCTCTCGAAAATTTTCTCCAACTGAACATAATTATGACGTGGGTAATCGGGAGTTATTGGCCATGAAGTGGGCTTTTGAAGAGTGGAGACATTGGCTGGAGGGAGCCAAACATCAGGTGGTGGTCCTCACGGACCATAAGAATCTGGTTTATCTGGAATCAGGCAAGCGACTTAATCCTAGACAGGCCAGGTGGGCCTTGTTTTTCACACGTTTTAATTTTGTGGTTTCCTTTCTTCCTGGCACTAAGAATGTTAAGGCGGATGCCCTCTCGAGGAGTTTCCTTGCGGACTCTCCTGAGTTATCTGATCCTGCTGTTATTTTGAAAGAGGGTGTAGTTCTTTCCGCCATCTCGCCCAATTTGAGACTGGCTCTGGAAGGGTGTCAGGAGGATAAACCCGAGCGATGCCCTATTGGGAAATTGTTTGTCCCAGACCGGTGGAAAAAGAGTGTGATGTCTGAGATTCATTATTCCACGTTGGCCGGTCATCCCGGAATTTTTGGTACCAGAGACTTGGTTAGTCGGTCCTTTTGGTGGCCTACTTTGTCTCGTGACGTCAGGGAATTTGTGCAGTCCTGCGGGACTTGCTCTCGCTCCAAGCCTTGCTCTCGCTCTGGTGGTTTGTTGATGCCATTGCCTGTGCCCAAGAGACCATGGACCCATATCTCTATGGATTTCATTTCCGACCTCCCTGTTTCTCAGAGAATGACCGTTATCTGGGTGATTTGTGATAGGTTTTCCAAAATGATACATCTTGTGCCGCCTTCCTTCTCCGAATTGGTGCCTTTGTTCCTTCAGCACGTGGTTCGGTTACACGCATTCCTGAGAACATTGTGTCTGACAGAGGAGTCCAGTTTGTTTCCAGATTTTGGAGGACTTTTTGTTCTAAACTTGGTGTTCAATTGTCTTTCTCCTCGGCTTTTCATCCTCAGACCAATGGACAAACTGAGAGAACAAACCAGACATTGGAGACTTATCTGAGATGCTTTGTGTCTGCTGATCAAGATGACTGGGTCTCTTTTTTGCCTTTGGCTGAGTTTGCTCTTAATAATAGGGCAAGCTCTGCCACTTTGATGTCTCCATTTTTCTGCAATTTTGGGTTTCACCCTCGATTTTCTTCGGGACAGACGGAGGCTTCTGTCTGTCCAGGTGTTGACTCTGTTGTGGAGCGTATGCAGCAGATTTGGGACCAGGTAGTGGAGAGGTTGTCCAACCGGCATAGGACTGATGGTCCTCGGTTTGAAGTGGGGGACTTGGTCTGGTTGTCCTCAAGAAATATCCCTATGAGAGTTGCATCTCCTAAGTTTAAGCCTAGGTTCATTGGACCTTATAAGATCTTGGAGATTCTTAATCCTGTTTCCTTTCGTTTACTTCTTCCAGGGACATTTAAGATCTATAACGTGTTCCACAAGTCCTTATTGAAGAGGATTGTCGAGCCAGTGGTTCCTATGGCTGCGCCTCCTGACCCTGTTTTGGTTGAGGGCAATCTGGAGTATGTGGTTGAGAAAATATTGGATTCTCGTTTTTCTAGACGGAAACTCCAGTATTTGGTTAAGTGGAGAGGTTATGGTCAGGAGGACAATTCTTGGGTGTTTGCTTCGGACATCCATGCTAGGAGACTGATCCGTGCGTATCACAGAGCTCATCCTGAGCGACCTGGTTGCCCAAATGAGGGTTCGGTGACCCCTCCTCAAGGGGGGGGAAATGTTGTGAATGTGTTAGAAATTAATTCTGAGCAGAAGCTCCCTCTGGTGGTTACAAACAGTACTGAACCATTCAATGACAATTGGCAATCAGGAGTTACAGACTGGTCTTATATAAGGGAGGTTCCCTCCCATCATGGTTGCCGGTGATCAATTGTTCTTGTCTCAACTGTGGTTCCTGGTTCACTTGGAAGCTTGCTGAGTCTTGCCTGCATCTTCTGCTATCAGATAAGATTTTTTCTGCTTTTAATTTTGTGCTTGCTTTTTGCATTGTTCCCTGCACTTCTGTGGAGGTCAGCCAGGTCCCCTCCGGGGGCTTGTGCTCCTCTCAGTTTATCTGAGCCACTGTTATTTGTTCATTTGCCTTTTCCAGTTTTTTCAGTGGCTGCGGCTTAGTTTTGTGACACCAGAGAACTAATTTAGGTGGTAGAGGTCGTGTGATCTCAGGTGTTTTTGCAATTAGTAGAGTTGGTATTTTTTAGGGTTTTTTTGATTTCAGTAAGTGTCCTTCCTATCCTTTTCTGTCCAGGTAGATTGGGCCCCAACGTTTGCTCATACTATTTTCTGTCTGTGTCTGTATTTCCTCTTGTCTAACCGCCATTACATGTTTGGGGGCTTCCTTTGTTCTTTGGGGATCTGCTCCGGGGCAGATAGCTTTCAGGTACTGCCACACTAAACAATCCCGCTAGCGATCACGATAACGACGCATACTAATGCGATCGCTAGCGGGATTGTTTCTATATCGCTAAGTGCGGCCACATTTAGCGATATAGTTAACGACGCTATCGCCGTTAGCGATCTTCTTAACGACTTTAGCGGTACAAAAGTACCGCTAAATCGCTAAGAAAAGGTGCCACACTAGCGCTGACGAGACAATAGGGTCCGGAACGATTCCAGCGACGAGCGAGATCACAGCAGGAAGCTCGTCGCTGGCAGATGCCGCACTGAACAACATCGCTAACGGGATCGCTAAATAGTGACGTTTTTTAGCTATCCGTTAGCGATATTGTTCAGTGTGGCATACCCTTTCCTCTTTCTATCTTTAGGTGTAGTTAACCTCTCAGGCTGTGACGAGGCGTCTAGGACCAACGTAGGAACGCTCCACGGCTGCCTTTAGTTGTGGTGGTTAGTCAGGGTACTGCAATCCAGTAGATTCCAACCTCTCTGGTGTTTTGCCATTTTTGCCTGCTCTCCTCAGCTACCAAATCATAACACCCCTGGCTTGTGACCTCACAAAAGAGGATGGTTTTCTGGCCACCTCCCATAGCTCGAAGTTACAGTTTTAAGCTCTGTAAACTTATAATGACCATAACTTGGCGGGAGAACCTAGCAGAATAATGGCAGACCTATCAGTGATCTTATTCGGAAATTAGTGTTCTATCGAGTCCAAACTCGGATGAGATATTACCCTCTGCACCAGAGAATTCCATTTCTGTGGTTCTGTTGAAGCTACGATTTCACCAGTACCGCGGTAGCGATGCCTGATAGAAGCACGTCTCAGAACAGTAGCTCCCGTGTCTCTGTCATAATCTCACGGCATATTATAGACAGATGATTAGATTACCACTATGTGCTCTAGGACAGACTGCAGGTCTGAGGAGACAAAGAAATTCCTGAGGTGGGGGCGAGAGGAAGGAGTGAGCTGCGATTTGAGCTAACGGAGGGAAACTCTTGCAGCTACAGGCACACAGTGGGGGTTGTAGTGAAGGAAAGTTAATAGGGAATGGAGGTTCCATCCCTGGGTCATCATTACACTTGTGATTTATATTTCTATTTTGTATGTAGCTCCTTCTCATGTTCAGCACAATGGAATCAATGGGGCTCAAAAATAAATACAAATAATAATGGACAGGTTTCTGAACTGGTGCACAATGTTGTTATGTGTCGACCCGCCACCACAATTGTGGGTTACCAGGGCAATGGGGTACTCAGAGCCGAGCCCATGGAAGTCTTGGGGATTGTCACAGGTAGCTGTGGCTCGGTCTGTGGCCCGGGCGGTCTGGCGTATGTTGGGGATATATTTACAGGGGATTGATTTATGTACAGTTCGTGACGCCACCTGTAGTATTCTGGTAATTAGTACCAGCGCTGCTGTAGATCTCTGAGGGGATGGTGAGGCAGCTAGATGTCGGGTCCCCTACAGGCGGGACTGGTCCCTCAAAGTCTATGGGATTGTGCAGGCATGCAATAATAACTCAGTCTCACACCGTCAGCGTTTTTCCATACCTTTACTTGTAAGATGTTCAAGCAGGTCCCAGGGAGGCTGATCCAAGGAGAGTGTATCTTGAGACAGCAGCTGGACAAGTTAGGGGCCTCCTTTAACTCCAATAAAACGAGTACAACCAGCCTGAAGCGTAGTTCCCTCAATTCTCCAGCTAATCTTTAGCTGTACCTGCCCAGTCAGCTTAGTGTTAGGGGCCTTCCTGTGAAGGAGCTGAATTCTTATTTTGTCCTGCAGAACTCCAAAGTCTTCACTCCCCCTGACCCCAGTTACGTACTGACTATAAGGGGCTTGTCTGCCGCGACCTAAGGTCCGGTAGATTCTGGTTTTCTTATCACTGTGCTTGAAACAACAGTGACCCTTCGGTCCCCAGTGACCGGGTGCAATGTGCTGGACTTCTTCAATCCGTAAGCACTAATCCTATAAATCCACTTGCCTTTCGCCTTGTCCACGCTGGTAACATAAGCACTCAAACTAGCCAAGGGTCGAGCAGTCACTTCTTTCTTTTCCTTTCTACGAAGTTAGCCACAGATGCTCAGTTATCACAGGCAGGAGCACGTCTCTGAACCTGATACCGTCCTTTAGACAGGGATGCTGAAGACTTTCTGTACTAAAACTTCTTCTTCCTTCAGTGTATGCTGAGGAGGTGATACAGCTCTGACTAGACTAAGGTGTATCCAGACACCTATACCAGACTCCACGATATGAACTGGTGATAAAGCAGGCTAGACTCCTTCCTCCCTCCAGACGTCTTCTCTCTCCGTAGTCTAGACACTCACTCCACACGTCCTCACTGTCCGAAGACAGGAACTAGACTCCAAAATCACTCTAACACATACCTTGACCACTCCCTCAAGAGTAAACTCCACTACCCTAAGGGTGTGTCTAGTATATGTCGAGTGAATGAATATTTAGCATTAAACTGCTGTCTCGCCACACACTCTCCAGGGTACTGCGTGTGCCTACCACCAGGGCTACACATTCCCCATGGTAAAAGACAGCACTCCCCGGGCTGTAAAATACAAAAGAGACATTTTGTTTATGCAATAAACATTAAACAGTTAACTTCTTCCCATCCGGGAGGTGAGAATATCTTGAACGTTGCGAACATTAACATTTTACATATAGAAAATACAAATATTAAATAGCATTTAATAAATATACAGTATACTTGTGAAGGACCCGCACCAAACCTTCAACGTAGGTCCTGGGTGGGCTGCAGGACGTCCAATTGCAGACCTCACTCAGTGCCACACCACACGGGTTTTTGGTTCAGAGGTACTTGTGACTGGTTTATGTAAAACCAAGAGAAAGCACCGAAGCGCAACTATTTACAAGTAAGTTCTGGGTTAGCATAGTCCTTAACCTCCAAGTCCAATGTAAAACCAAAGACATATTATATCATATCACATAATACGAAAGTGCAAAAACTCTTTCTGATTACTATTTATCATTTATCATTTATCATTTACCATTTACCATTTACCCAGCCGGGCATTCTACAGTAGAAATATATATATTCACTATATAAATTGTGCAAAACTTTACAAAACATTTCAAACGTTTTACTTTTGGTAGACCCGATATGGATCTCACCAATTCTTCACTATCTTATTCATTTTCTGCAAATACACTTTCCAATACATTTTCACCCCGGGGGCTGGACAATGCGATGCTCGCACAGGACCGTTCCTACTCCTGGGCCCAGTGCCCAGCACCAAGATCATCGACTCCACCATCGGGGTCTGTGTGGCTGGTGTGCACTGGGCTGGTGGGGATGTTGGGGGCTCCAGCAGGGTGTCATCATCGCTGGTTATCTGCAGGGCCGGTTCACTCCGGTCCTCTAGGCCGCAGGGCCCGTCCTCCTCTGGGGACGCTGCTGCAGCATAAGATACTAGGCAAAAAGCAGGCTTTTGTAGTGGCTCAATTGAGATCGCATCAGACTCTTGCGATGTAGATTGGGTCGCCGATTGCGATGCAGAGTAGATCGCCGATTGCGATACGGAGGTGTACGCAGGGGGCGATGCCGATGCACAATGCTGGTGTGATGCAGAGCAGGAAGCAGAGTGTGCGCAATGGCTCAGTTGGGGACGCACTAACCTGCTGCTGTTGCTGCTCCATCATTGACGGCTGAGTCCCCGACGGTGTCCCTACGGGGATCGATCATCTGCTGCGGCCTCTTGGCCGGGCGGGCGTTCCGGAACTGGCGGTACCTCCTCAACCTCCTTCGCCTCCACCGCTTCACCGGTGGGATCAGGATTGGTACTTTCGGGGGCAGCCTCCGGTTGCTCCTTTGCCTTGGGCAGCAGAATTTTCGGTGACTCGAATCGTGCATTTTCTTCTTTGATCTCCAGTAATGCTTGCTGCAGGTGCAGGACCACGGATGACTCCTGTGCTGGTGGCAGCTTGGCTGGGGCACGGGGCCTGCCTTCCTCCGCTGCCCCGCTCGGCTGCACACGTCCTGCCTCATCATGTTCCAGAATGATTCTCTCCTCTTTCTGCGGAGACATCCGGTCTCTTTCGTGGAGGTGGGGTTTGCGTCTCCTCCTCCTCGCAGGGAAGGTGAAGAGGAGGCGGACCTCCTTTGCTGTAGGGCAGGACCGCATGTTGTAATAGCACTTTGAGAGGGCAGGCATTTTTTCGCGCCACTGGGGGTAGACGCCCACGAAGGTACGCCCACCTTCTCTCCAGCGCCTGAGGGCGCGAATATGGCGACAAAAATGGCGGTTTTGGCGCCAAAAGTGCAAAGTCCTTTTTCACAAAAACAGTTCCTTAGGCACACAGGGCTCGCAATTCCGCGAGTTTCGCATCCTGTTCGTGACGCCAAAGTTTTTGTGTCGACCCGCCACCACAACTGTGGGCTACCAGGGCAATGGGGTACTCAGAGCCGAGCCCGTAGAAGTCTATGGGATTGTCACAGGTAGCTGTGGCTCGGTCTGTGGCCCTGGCGGTCTGGCGTATGTTGGGGGATATATTTACAGGGGATTGATTATGTACAGTTCGTGACGCCACCTGTAGTATTTGGTAATTAGTACCAGCGCTGCTGTAGATCTCTGAGGGTGGTGAGGCAGCTAGATGTCGGGTCCCCTACAGGCGGGACTGGTCCCTCAAAGTCTTGGGATTGTGCAGGCATGCAATAATAACTCAGTCTCACACCGTCAGCGTCTTTCCATACCTTTACTTGTAAGATGTTCAAGCAGGCCCCAGGGAGGCTGATCCAAGGAGAGTGTATCTTGAGACAGCAGCTGGACAAGTTAGGGGCCTCCTTTAACTCCATAAAACGAGTACAACCAGCCTGAAGCGTAGTTCCCTCAATTCTCCAGCTAATCTTTAGCTGTACCTGCCCAGTCAGCTTAGTGTTAGGGGCCTTCTGTGAAGGAGCTGAATTCTTATTTTGTCCTGCAGAACTCCAAAGTCTTCACTCCCCTGACCCCAGTTACGTACTGACTATAAGGGGCTTGTCTGCCGCGACCTAAGGTCCGGTAGATTCCTGGTTTTCTTATCACTGTGCTTGAAACAACAGTGACCCTTCGGTCCCAGTGACCGGGTGCAATGTGCTGGACTTCTTCAATCCGTAAGCACTAATCCTATAAATCCACTTGCCTTTCGCCTTGTCCACGTGGTAACATAAGCACTCAAACTAGCCAAGGGTCGAGCAGTCACTTCTTTCTTTTCCTTTCTACGAAGTTAGCCACAGATGCTCAGTTATCACAGGCAGGAGCACGTCTCTGAACCTGATACCGTCCTTTAGACAGGGATGCTGAAGACTTTCTGTACTAAAACTTCTCCTTTCCTTCAGTGTATGTGAGGAGGTGATACAGCTCTGACTAGACTAAGGTGTATCCAGACACCTATACCAGACTCCACGATATGAACTGGTGATAAAGCAGGCTAGACTCCTTCCTCCCTCCAGACGTCTTCTCTCTCCGTAGTCTAGACACTCACTCCACACGTCCTCACTGTCCCAAGACAGGAACTAGACTCCAAAATCACTCTAACACATACCTTGACCACTCCTCAAGAGTAAACTCCACTACCCTAAGGGTGTGTCTAGTATATGTCGAGTGAATGAATATTTAGCATTAAACTGCTGTCTCGCCACACACTCTCCAGGGTACTGCGTGTGCCTACCACCAGGGCTACACAGTTACATCCACTGTTCAGCACTTGCTCTTTACAGGGGGGAACACAAACTATCGCAGTTACTGATGATGAACAGAAAGCTCGTCCCAAACTGTTTTCTGTTGCTAGAAATAGAGAAATATTTAGAAATAAATTGTGAAGTGTGATAGATGATGAGGGGAGGAGTGCAGAAACGAGAAGATGAGGGGAGGAGTGCAGAAACGAGAAGATGAGGGGAGGAGTGCAGAAACGAGAAGATGAGGGGAGGAGTGCAGAAACGAGAAGATGAGGGGAGGAGTGCAGAAACGAGAAGATGAGGGGAGGAGTGCAGAAACGAGAAGATGAGGGGAGGAGTGCAGAAACGAGAAGATGAGGGGAGGAGTGCAGAAACGAGAAGATGAGGGGGGGAGTGCAGAAACGAGAAGATGAGGGGAGGAGTGCAGAAACGAGAAGATGAGGGGAGGAGTGCAGAAACGAGTAGATTTTACTGGGGCACTGTTTTATTTTTGAAATCCCAGAAGAATCTTTGACATGTGTGGAGGATGCGGAGAGTTCAGCAGCACTCACCTCCCACTGACGGGCCTATCTGAAGGTTTGTCAACAAATTTCATAATACACACTGCATACTTTATTAACAACGCTATAAAAATGGGCCCATGAAAGTATAAAAATAAAAATGTATACAAATAAGAACATATCTTGGCTCTCCACTGCTTCTCTATGCCACTGTCCATTCCCAGGTCCTGGTTTCCTCTATCAGTGGTCAGTATCTGATCGGCTGCAGTGGTCAGCTGACACATCCCATTAGAAGAGGACGCCAGGAAGCCAGTGGGTAAAACCCAGCAGCAGCACAGAGCAGACGCAGGCGGGCGCGGCAGGTGTGGGCACCGGTCCAGCTCGCATCATGCAAAGGCACAGCCAAGATGGTTTGTCATCTTGGGATTTGGGATTTCTTTAGAGTTAGGAATAGGATAATAAAATAGATAAACAAAATAATCAAAAACAAAAAATAAAAAGTTAAAAAACAAAAAAGGAACATTATATTTGTAAAAATGTTGTCTGATTTCTGAAAAATACAGAAAAACTACAATTTTCAGTTCTAAACAATCTCTTAGACAGATACCCTTTGACCTGGATAAGTTGGTGTAACTTACTCTGAAAATCCATGTCAGATGGCTATGTAATCAGCTCTAGCAGGGACTCATAAAATGTTATTTTAATATTGATGGTGTTAGGGTCTGCGGACGCACCTAATAGATATAGTAGAGAGGTATGTTCAAGCCCGGGGTCCACCGTGCAGGCGAACCCCGCTGCTATAAAATGGCGAAAGTAGCGAACTCTGTTATCCGCAAAGTCGCTAAAATCAACGGCGTAGCATGCTGGGGCAGTTAGTGCGAACTTGTTAATCCCCAGAGCCCGCTAGCGGGAATGCCACAGCGCTATATGGCGATAAGTGCGAACTTACTTAGCTTCAGTGAGCCGCAAAGTAAAACGCAGGGCGCTGAACCAGCGTTATAAGCGAACCCTGTTGCGTCACAGAGCCGCTGAGAAAAAGACTGTGTCCTGTTAGACTCACAGGGAACACAGATGACTAAGAAGATTGCAGTCTGAGGTCATGCATCAGAACACAAGCAACAATCTCCTCACCGGAGTAGCCGGTATTTAATGGCGTTTTCAGCCGAGCCCTGAACACGTGCATACAATCTCCTCACCGGAGGTGCCGGTATTCTAATGGCGTTTTCAGCCGAGCCCTGGACATGTGCATACAATCTCCTCACCGGAGTATCCGGTATTCTAATGGCGTTTTCAGCCGAGCCCTGAAACACGTGCATACAATCTCCCACCGGAGGTGCGGGTATTCTAGGGGCTTATTTCAGCCAGACCTAACCACATGCATACATGACCTCACTGGCGCAAGCACGTAACAGATTTGATACTAGCGCATGGCGCCAGCCATGCCACCCTTTTATAGTAGCAACTACAGGGCCTTGCCAGATAAGCCAATAGGAAACTGCCCAGAACACAAGTGGTTTCAGGACCTTCCTGGTGGACCAATAGGAGCTGCTGCAGTACCTGAACATGTGACCCCTGATCTCCAATGGAGATCTTACCCTGGGCATGCTCAGAAGGGGAAACGCAGGACTTCGTCCTAAAGACGTCTACTCCAGCACTGGCTATAATAGAAGATCCAGGAGGGCAGCAGCAAGTCTCTGCACAGTTTTGGGAAAATGGGCAAGACGCTGGGACCGAGCTCTGCTGAGCAGGCTCCACTGGGGCCCCGGAGACGGATGGGGGACCACAGCGGGAATGGCTCGAGACTCCCTTGTGCAGCAGTGGGAACTCGAACCCTAAAACTTTCAAACTGAACTATACAGGCATTCTGATTTTCAGAGTAAGTACACCAGTCTACAAAGCCCCAGGTTCCACAAAGCTAAAAAAAACAGAATCATGTAAAAGGATGATTTTTCTCGAGTTTTTATTTTTACATAATTAAATCAAATGTAAAAGTCATCAATTATAAACAAATTGTTTTTTCATTTATATTTCGGCAAATTAGTTCTTATTCATCCTTATGGATTTGCTTATTGAAATACTTGTCATTAGTGTTTCTGAGCTTCTCACTACTCACAGGGATGCAGCACAATTGTGGGTCAGACCGTCTAATGGAAGGGGCAGGTCATAATAAATCAGGGGTGGAGTCTGTGTTACCACTGACAACCCTCCGTATACCATGTGTGAGATGTTGTCAGCCCCGCCCCAGCGATGACATCACTGATAAATATAAGACATGTCATCAGATATGAGACCACACCCCTTATGCTACAAAATGAGCTCCTCATCTATTACCAGCTGTATATACTGTGTGAGAGATTGTCAGCCTCATACCCTGTTAATACAGTGTCTTCTTAAGTCTCCAGTGGCCTCTTTCCTGCCTTTATTGACATCCAGTAGCCTCCAGAAGCTTTCACCTCGCTGTGTGCAGATGCCGCTGACACCTGCCTGCTGCCATTTCTGGGCAAGCTCTCCTGGTGTTGGACCCAAACCTGGGAAACTGAATTCTCTTTGGTAGATGTCCTGGCACCTGCAGGACTTTTTGGGGCTCACTGAATCATTCACAGCGATTGAACCTCATTCTTTCTAGCACTTGATTACCTGGTAAATAGTTGATTTAGGGTCAATCTTATAGCAGCAATGTTCTTGCCTGTAAAGCCTTTTTGATGCAAATCAATAATAACTGTGCGTGTTTACTTGGAGTATCTATAGTTAACAAGAAAAAGGCAATGATCTCAGGCACCATCCCCATTAAAAGCAATCAGTCTTCTCTCATTATTCAATCAGCATGACAGAATGATATCAGCTGCCTTGTCCTCGTTAACACTTTCTCCTGAGCTAATGAGAAGATCACTGAAATTATGTCAGCAGCAGGTCATATTATTCAGTGAAAATGGGGGTGTTGTAATTAGATTCATTTCATGGCAAGGAATGACCTTAGCTGGTTCACCCCTTTTGTTCTTTCAAGGGTTGCCTTTGCAACTTTTGCAGTTCATCTGATCCCTCTTCACAATCTACGTTAATGAAAATTGTGGCAAAAAACTGAAGAAACAAAATTTGTGAAACCCCAAACCTTGTCAGTTTTAAAACTTTTGGCCTCGACTGCACATCTTCGGCTTCACCAGGAGCTTCTTCAGGGCTGAGTCTCTAATTTGCTTTGTCTTCACGCCATAGATGATCGGATTCAAGAATGCCGGAACACAATGTAGATATTTGCTAGGAAGATGTGAACATTTTGTGTAACTATCTTCTGTCCAAACCTATAAGTCACAAAGTTGAATATTCCAGGTACATAGGCTGCAACGATGACACAAATGTGAGAGCCACATGTACCCACTGTCTTGCGGCGAGCGTTCCTGGATGGCGCTGGAATATGGCCCGCAAAATCATCATATAAGAAAATCCAATAAACATCAGGTCAAAGCCGGTGATAGAAAGAGACAAGACAAGGCCATAAATACTGTTCACTCTTGTATCTCCACACGCCACATTCACCACGGCCATGTGATCGCAGTACGAGTGCAACCGATGTCACCGCCACAATAGTGCAACCGGCAAACCAGAACTGGAATGGGGAAAATGGTGAGAAAGGCTCTGACCAGGATGGAAGCCCCAATTGTCTCCAGAACTATGACATTAAGGATGGACGTTATCTGAGCGGGGAACAGATAGCGATGTAACGGTCATAAGCCATGGCTGCCAAGATCCCCGACTCCACCACTGACAGGAAGGAACAAAAACATCTGAACAAGGCAAGAAGAAGCATCAATGCGGCTATTGCTTGTCCAGAAAATTCCCAGCATCTTTGGCACGGTGGAGCTTGAGAAGGCCAGGTCATTGATTGCCAACATGGCCAGGAAAGAAGTACATGGGTCCATGGAGGCTCTTATGAGTCCAGATGATGTACGTTATTGAGAAGTTTCCAAGAATGGCCCAAAACATAGAGGACACAGAAGAAATGGATACCAAAATACCAAGATCTTCCAAACCAGAGATTCCAATGAGGAAGAAGGAGGCTGGCATTTGGGTGTGGTGTGGAGATGAGC
>JARQOD010008363.1:0-35849 GCA_033576555.1 Oophaga sylvatica | reverse complement strand
GCTGAAACTCCTAAACCCTTCATCCAATTTTAATGTGGAGACCCTCAAATGAAAGCTGAAAGTCTGAACTTCAACTGCATCTGATTTGTTTTGTTTCAAATTCATTGTAGTAATGTCTAGAACCAAAATTAGATAAATGTTGTCTCTGTCCAAATATTTATGGACCTAACTGTATATACACCGCCATCCCCTGTATTATATATATATATATATACACCGCCATCCCCTGTATTATATATATATATTATAATTATACCCCGCCACCCCCTGTATTATATAATATATATATATATATATATATATATATATATACCGCCACCCCTGTATTGTGTGTGTGTATATATATATATATATTATATATATATATATACACCGCCACCTCCTGTATTATATATATATATATATATATATACCGCCACCCCCTGTATTATATATATATACACCGCCATCCCCTGTATTATATATATATATATATACACGCCATCCCTGTATATATATATATATATATATACACCGCCATCCCCTGTATTATATATATATATATATATACACCGTCATCCCCTGTATTATATATATATATATATATATATATATTATATATATACCGCCATCCCCTGTATTATATATATATATATATATATATACCACCACCCCCTGTATTATTATATATATATATATATATTTATATACCACCACCCCCTGTATTATATATATATATATATATATATATATATATATATATATACCGCCATCCCCTGTATTATTGTCACGCTGTCTAATGATATGTATACAATGTCAGTAAACTATTAATACAGAAACAACACTCTATACAACAACTAGTATAGCAACATCAGCATGTAAGTATAGAATAGATTTACCTGGCACGATATCTGCTGAACTCAGGGTTAATCTTGAGGACTTGATACACTGTCACAGGAAAGAGGAGGACCGGGGTCTAACCTGACCCTAAACTGGGGTCCTAACTAATCCCTTACCTTGGAGGTACTGATAATGGTTCAGAGGTCCAAGTCTCCAACCTAACCCTGTCTCCTATCAGACCCTGAACCCTGTAATCAGTCCTAAGAAGGATCCTGACTACCACCAAAGGGATATGGGCTGATCTTAGCTAAATACACAGATTAGACATATAAGACAGACAGGATAACACACGCTTGCATACACACTCAAACACCAAAGGAACATAAATGGTCTGGGAAATAAACTCTAACCAAGTTGAGCTTAGAACAACTAAGGAGCTCACAACTAAAGTCTATACAGATTCATTCCTATCTGTGGTCTGCATGAAGGTTTCACTGGCAACTCCCCAAGCAGACAACCAGGAATTTAAAGGAAACCAATCAACAAATAATCAATTGCAGCCGGGAGAAACTGCACCAGTCCCAGCACCGAGCACAGACAGAATTAACTCCCTAGCTGCCAAACACAAAGAAACAGCAGCTCAGCTGTGAGAAGTCAAAATGTGCAACCGCGACGATCTTCGTGGCAATGCACACATGACAATTATATATAGATTCAAGATTCAAAGAAGCTTTATTGCAGGACTAAATACACATTAGTTTTGCCAAAGCAAGTGTACAAAAGGGGAATAGGGATAGGGATGTTGGGTAGGGGCAGATCCAGGGTGGGGGCTATGGAAGTCCATGGCATAGGGAGGGGGATGGGGCGCAGGTCCAGGGTGGGGGCTATGGAAGTCCATGGCATAGGGAGGGGAATGGGGGCAGATCCAGGTGGGGTGGGCGTAGAGGAGCAGTCCATGGCATTAGGGAGGGGGGATGGGAGGGCGCAGTCCAGGGTGGGGGCTATAGAAGTCCATGGCATAGGGAGGGGTGATGGGGGCAGATCCGGGTGGGGCTATAGAAGTCCATGGCATAGGGAGGGGTGATGGGGCAGATCCAGGGTGGGGGCTATGAAGTCCATGGCATAGGGAGGGGAATGGGGGCAGATCCAGGGTGGGGGCTATGAAGTCATGGCATAGGGAGGGGGGATGGGGGCGCAGGTCCGGGGTGGGGGCTATAGAAGTCATGGCATAGGGAGGATGGGGGATTGAGGGGCGCAGTCCGGTGGGTGGGGGCTATGGAAGTCCATGGCATAGGGAGGGGTGATGGGGGCAGATCCGGGGTGGGGGCTATAGAAGTCCATGCATAGGGGGGGTGATGGGGCGCAGTCCGGGGTGGGGGCTATGGAAGTCCATGGCATAGGGAGGGGGATGGGGGCAGATCCGTGGTGGGGGCTATAGAAGTCCATGACATAGGGAGGGGGATGGGGCAGATCCGGGGTGGGGGCTATGGAAGTCCATGGCATAGGGAGGGGGATGGGGCAGATCCATGGTGGGGGCTATGGAAGTCCATGGCATAGGGAGGGGGATGGGGGCAGATCCATGGTGGGGGCTATGGAAGTCCATGGCATAGGGAGGGGGATGGGGCAGATCCATGGTGGGGGCTATGGAAGTCCATGGCATAGGGAGGGGGATGGGGGCAGATCCCTGGTGGGGCTATGGAAGTCCATGGCATAGGGAGGGGTGATGGGGCAGATCCAGGGTGCGGGCTATGAAGTCCATGGCATAGGGAGGGGGGATGGGGGCAGATCTGGGGTAGGGGCTATGAAGTCCATGGCATAGGGAGGGGGATGGGGCAGATCCAGGTGGGGGCTATAGAAGTCCATGGCATAGGGAGGGGGGATGGGGGCAGATCAGGGTAGGGGCTATGGAAGTCCATGGCATAGGGAGGGGTGATGGGGCAGATCCGGGTGGGGGCTATAGAAGTCCATGGCATAGGGAGGGGGGATGGGGGCAGATCCAGGGTGGGGCTATAGAAGTCCAGGCATAGGGAGGGGGGATGGGGCAGATCCAGGTGGGGGCTATGAAGTCCATGGCATAGGGAGGGGGTATGGGGCAGACCCGGGTGGGGGCTATAGAAGTCCAAGGCATAGGGAGGGGGAGGTGGGGCAGATCCAGGTTGGGGGCTATAGAAGTCCATGGCATAGGGAGGGGGATGGGCAGATACAGGGGGGGGCTATAGAAGTCCATGGCATAGGTAGGGGGATGGGGGCAGATCTAGGGTGGGGGCTATGGAAGTCCATGGCATATGGAGGGGGATGGGGCAGATCCATGGTGGGGGCTATGGAAGTCCATGGCATAGGGAGGGGGGATGGGGGCAGATCTAGGGTGTGGGCTATAGAAGTCCATGGCATAGGGAGGGGTGATGGGGCAGATCGGGTGGGGGCTATAGAAGTCCATGGCATAGGAGGGGGATGGGGGCAGATCCAGGGTGGGGGCTATAGAAGTCCATGGCATAGGAGGGGGATGGGGCAGATCTAGGGTGGGGGCTATGGAAGTCCATGGCATAGGAGGGGGATGGGGGCAGATCCTGGTGGGGGCTATAGAAGTCCATGGCATAGGGAGGGGGATGGGGGCAGATCTAGGGTAGGGCTATAGGAAGTCCATGGCATAGGAGGGGTGATGGGGGCAGATCTGGGTGGGGGCTATGGAAGTCCATGGCATAGGAGGGGGATGGGGCAGATCCGGGTGGGGGCTATAGAAGTCCATGGCATAGGTAGGGGTGATGGGGGCAGATCTAGGGTGGGGCTATGGAAGTCCATGGCATATGGAGGGGGATGGGGCAGATCTGGTGGGGCTATGAAGTCCATGGCATAGGGGGGGGGATGGAGGCAGATCTAGGGTGGGGCTATAGAAGTCCATGGCATAGGTAGGGGTGATGGGGGCAGATCTAGGGTGGGGGCTATGGAAGTCCATGGCATATGGAGGGGGATGGGGGCAGATCCATGGTGGGGGCTATGGAAGTCCATGGCATAGGGAGGGGGATGGGGGCAGATTATGGTAGTGGTTTATAGTAAGTCCATGGCATAGTAGGGTGTGGGCGCAGTTACATAGGAGGGCTATAGAAGTCCATGGCATAGGAAGGGGAAGGAGGCAGATCAGGGATGAGGGGCTATGGAAGTCACATGGCATGGGAGGGGAGGGGGCAGATCTAGGGTATGGGCTATGGAAGTCCATGGCATAGGGAGGGGTGATGGGGGCGCAGGTCTGGGGTGGGGGCTATAAAAGCCCATGGCATAGGGAGGGGGGATGGGGGCAGATCCCGGGTGGGGGCTATAGAAGTCCATGGCATAGGTAGGGGTGATGGGGGCAGATCTAGGGTGGGGGCTATGGAAGTCCATGGCATAGGAGGGGGATGGGGCAGATCCATGGTGGGGGCCATGGAAGTCCATGGCATAGGGAGGGGGGATGGGGCAGTTCTATGGTGGGGGCTATAGAAGTCCATGGCATAGGTAGGGGTGATGGGGGCAGATCTAGGGTGGGGGCTATGGAAGTCCATGGCATATGGAGGGGGATGGGGGCAGATCCATGGTGGGGGCTATGGAAGTCCATGGCATAGGGAGGGGGATGGGGGCAGATCCAGGGTGGGGGCTATAGAAGTCCATGGCATAGGGAGGGTTGATGGGGGCAGATCCGGGGTGGGGGCTATAGAAGTCCATGGCATAGGGAGGGGTGATGGGGGCAGATCCGGGGTGGGGGCTATAGAAGTCCATGGCATAGGGAGGGGTGATGGGGGCAGATCCGGGGTGGGGGCT
Organism: Oophaga sylvatica; assembly: GCA_033576555.1. Taxonomy (NCBI): domain Eukaryota; kingdom Metazoa; phylum Chordata; class Amphibia; order Anura; family Dendrobatidae; genus Oophaga; species Oophaga sylvatica. Next base: position 31,238 of record JARQOD010008363.1, on the reverse strand, counting down.
ATAGAAGTCCATGGCATAGGGAGGGGGAATGGGGGCAGATCCGGGGTGGGGGCTATAGAAGTCCATGGCATAGGGAGGGGGAATGGGGCAGATCCGGGGTGGGGGCTATAGAAGTCCATGGCATAGGGAGGGGGAATGGGGGCAGATCCGGGGTGGGGGCTATAGAAGTCCATGGCATAGGGAGGGGGAATGGGGGCAGATCCGGGTGGGGGCTATAGAAGTCCATGGCATATCATAGTTCTCTTTCTCGCAGTCTATGACATTCGCTCACATACCGCGCTGCTATCTCCGCTGCTCTCTCTTCTTCTCCCAGCAAGATATATGTTTTCTCTTCCTCCTTCATGGTGATGAAATCCGGGAAGAGATGTGAGAGTCTCCTGAAGTGAGTGTCCCTCACTGCTGAGTATTTGGAGCAGTGTAGCAGGAAGTGGGTTTCGTCCTCTATGGCCTCCTGGTCACAGTGTTGGCATAGTCTTTCCTCCCTGGGCTTGTAGCTCTGCCTGTGTCGGCCAGATTCGATGGCCAGACTGTGGGCACTGAGTCTATACCGGCTCAGGATCTTGCGGTCTTTGGGGTCCGGGACTTTCTCCAGGTATGGGGCCAGTCTGTAGTCTCTCTGTAGACTCCGGTACATGGTCAGTTTCTGGAGCTGATGATGTCGTTCTTCCAGTCACTGACATACCTCTCCTGGCCTTCGTCTACCATCTTCCTGATTTCGGCTTTTGTCAGGTTGTTGTATTATATATATAAATATATATATAATTAAACCGCCATCCCCTGTATTTTATATATATATATATATACACCGCCATCCCCTGTATTTTATATATATATATATATATATATATATATATATATATATAATATATATATAACACCGCCACCCACTATATTATATATATATATATATCGCCCCAATCCTCCTGTATGGCGGTGAAGTCTGGGGTCCTCACACCTACCCAGACTGGTCAAGGTGGGATTCCAGCCCAACAGAAATATTCCACCTGGAATTCTGCAAGCACCTTCTCCAAGTCCATCGGAGCACCTCCAACAGTGCCTGCCGGGCCGAGCTGGGCAGATTCCCTCTACACCTAACGGTTCTAAAGAGGGCACTGTCATTCCGAGCTCACCTACATAGGAGCAATCCAAGCTCCCATCACCATAAAGCCCTGACACACGTAGGTGAAACAGAAAAACTAGGACCCTCGGAACAGCTCACCCAAACCCAACCTGACCAGAACACCAATCACAACAACCTGACAAAAGCCGAAATCAGGAAGATGGTAGACGAAGGCCAGGAGAGGTATGTCAGTGACTGGAAGAACGACATCATCAGCTCCCAGAAACTGACCATGTACCGGAGTCTACAGAGAGACTACAGTCTGGCCCCATACCTGGAGAAACTCCCGGACCCCAGAGACCGCCAGATCCTGAGCCGGTATAGACTCAGCGCCCACAGTCTGGCCATCGAATCCGGCCGACACAGGCAGAGCTACAAGCCCAGGGAGGAAAGACTATGCCAACACTGTGACCAGGAGGCCATAGAGGACGAAACCCACTTCCTGCTACACTGCTCCAAATACTCAGCAGTGAGGGACACTCACTTCAGGAGACTCTCACATCTCTTCCCGGATTTCATCACCATGAAGGAGGAAGAGAAAACATATATCTTGCTGGGGGAAGAAGAGAGAGCAGCGGAGATAGCAGCGCGGTATGTGAGCGAATGGCATAGACTGCGAGAAAGAGAACTATGATATGCCATGGACTTCTATAGCCCCCACCCCGGATCTGCCCCCATTCCCCCTCCCTATGCCATGGACTTTTATAGCCCCCACCCTGGACCTGCGCCCCCATCACCCCTCCCTATGCCATGGACTTCCATAGCCCCCACCCTGGATCTGCTCCTACTCAACATCCCTATCCCTATTCCCTTTTGTACACTTGCTTTGGCAAAACTAATGTGTATTTATTCCTGCCAATAAAGCTTCTTTGAATTTGATATTATATATATATATATATATATACACACCGCCATCCCCTGTATTATATACATATATATACACCGCCATCCCCTGTATTTTTTTATATATATATATATATATGTACACACCGCCATCCCCTGTATTATATATATATATATATATATATATATATATATATACACCGCCATCCCCTGTATAATATATATATATATATATACACCGCCACCACTGTATTAATATATATATATTATATATACACCCAGCTCTCCATTCACCTGGAAGCCTCCCAATGTAAAGCAAGACCCTCAGCAATATATCTGCTGAGCAAAACACGCCCAGGCTTCCATCACAGGGCCACCCACCTCTGCGATACATACCGCCCATCCATCACATGACCAGTCGCCATGCCACTTATATATATATATATATATCGCCATTCCCTGTATTATAAGACTGCCCTTCTCTTGTATTATGTGCACTGTATATGCACACCCCTATGCCCTGTATCATTTACACCATTTATTTGTAATCTGCTGTCACTTTATTTTTGTCATAGACCACCGATGGCAAGCAAATCTGAACCGCATCCACACCAGAATTCGGAGTCACCATCCATGCCACGACCACACCTGCCTAACAGGGTAACAGATCATGGAAACCATGCTTGCTACTGTTCTGACCCCTGTCCTGTGATCCTTGACCCCCTTTCGTCTTAATGCTGTCATGCTCATACCTCGTCACCTTGTTTGGCCCCATCTTGTAGAGTCACATCGGCCTGTGTCACTCTGTTTCTCTCATCCCCTTGCTCTTGGTTATGTTCTAGGCTCATCCAGAAGGACCTGGCACCCTTCCATTCAGGAATTTCACATGATCTAATGAAGAACGTCCTTAGCCGCAAACTGGGAACCCATTACCAGATCATCAACCATCGCCTGTACCGGGAGGAAGACTGCATGTTCCCGGCCCGGTAAGTCATCAAGAGAGAATCACATCATTCAGCTCCAGAGGGCAAGAGTCCACGTTCTACAGTCAATTTCCCCATGCTGTGTCATCTGTGGACGTGTGTTCTGCTGTCTGTCCCCTGTTACTGTGTCACCTGTGACGTGTGTTCTGCTGTCTGTCCCCTGTTACTGTGTCACCTGTGGACGTGTGTTGTTCTGCTTGTGAGTTTCCTGTCCTCCTGTTATTGTCATCTGTGGACATGTGTTCTGCTGTCAGTCTCCTGTTACTGTGTCACCTGTGGACATGTGTTCTGCTGTCTGTCCCCTGTTACTGTGTCACCTGTGGACGTGTGTTCTGCTGTCAGTCTCCTGTTATTGTGTCATCTGTGGACATGTGTTCTGCTGTCAGTCTCCTGTTACTGTGTCACCTGTGGACGTGTGTTCTGCTGTCTGTCCCCTGTTACTGTGTCACCTGTGGACGTATGTTCTGCTGTCAGTCTCTTGTTACTGTGTCATCTGTGGACATGTGTTCTGCTGTCAGTCTTCTGTTACTGTGTCATCTGTGGACGTGTGTTCTCCTGTCAGTCTCCTGTTACTGTGTCACCTGTGGACGTGTGTTCTGCTGTAAGTCTCCTGTTACTGTGTCATCTGTGGACGTGTGTTCTGCTGTCAGTCTCCTGTTACTGTGTCATCTCTGGACGTGTGTTCTGCTGTCAGTCTCCTGTTACTGTGTCACCTGTGGACGTGTGTTCTGCTGTCAGTCTCCTGTTACTGTGTCACCTGTGGATGTGTGTTCTGCTGTCTGTCCCCTGTTACTGTGTCACCTGTGGACGTGTGTTCTGCTGTCAGTCTCTTGTTACTGTGTCACCTGTGGACATGTGTTCTGCTGTCTGTCACCTGTGGACGTGTGTTCTGCTGTCAGTCTCCTGTTATTGTGTCACCTGTGGACGTGTGTTCTGCTGTCAGTCTCCTGTTACTATGTCATCTGTGGACGTGTGTTCTGCTGTCAGTCTCCTGTTACTGTGTCATCTGTGGACGTGTGTTCTGCTGTCTGTCTCCTGTTACTGTGTCACCTGTGGACGTGTGTTCTGCTGTCAGTCTCCTGTTACTGTGTCACCTGTGGACATGTGTTCTGCTGTCTGTCCCCTGTTACTGTGTCACCTGTGGATGTGTGTTCTGCTGTTGTCCCCTGTTACTGTGTCACCTGTGGACGTGTGTTCTGCTGTCAGTCTCCTGTTACTGTGTCACCTGTGGACGTGTGTTCTGCTGTCTGTCCCCTGTTACTGTGTCACCTGTGGACGTGTGTTCTGCTGTCAGTCTTCTGTTACTGTGTCACCTTTGGACGTGTGTTCTGCTGTCAGTCTCCTGTTATTGTCATCTGTGGATGTGTGTTCTGCTGTCAGTCTCCTGTTATTGTGTCACCTGTGGACGTGTGTTCTGCTGTCAGTCTCCTGTTACTGTGTCATCTGTGGACATGTGTTCTGCTGTCTGTCCCCTGTTACTGTGTCATCTGTGGACATGTGTTCTGCTGTCAGTCTTCTGTTACTGTGTCATCTGTGGACGTGTGTTCTCCTGTCAGTCTCCTGTTACTGTGTCACCTGTGGACGTGTGTTCTGCTGTCAGTCTCCTGTTATTGTGTCACCTGTGGACGTGTGTTCTGCTGTCAGTCTCCTGTTACTGTGTCATCTGTGGACGTGTGTTCTGCTGTCAGTCTCCTGTTACTGTGTCATCTGTGGACGTGTGTTCTGCTGTCAGTCTCCTGTTACTGTGTCATCTGTGGACGTGTGTTCTGCTGTCAGTCTCCTGTTACTGTGTCATCTGTGGACGTGTGTTCTAATGTCAGTCTCCTGTTATTGTGTCATCTGTGGACATGTGTTCTGCTGTCAGTCTCCTGTTACTGTGTCACCTGTGGACGTGTGTTCTGCTGTCATTCTTCTGTTACTATGTCACCTGTGGACGTGTGTTCTGCTGTCAGTCTCCTGTTACTGTGTCATCTGTGGCAGGGCTGTGGAGTCGTGGAGTCGGAGTTAGTTTTGGTCGGAGTCGGTAGAAATGTACCGACTCCGACTCCAGCTTTAAAAAAAATATATTAATGTTTCATAATTGAACTTTCATATGAATTTTATAAATGTTACTCAAATATATATGTTCTATCAAACTATGAACAACAGTGATAAGCAGTTCTGCTGGAGATAGAGACATTTCTTAAGGCTGGGTCTCACATAACGATACACCAGCGATCCCGACAACGATATGCACTTGTCAGGATCGCTGGTGTATCGCTACATGATCGCTGCTGAGCTGCCAAAAGGCAGCGATCAGGACAGCGACACTGCGGGTAACATCGCTTAGTTACCCGCAGTGTACCTTGGATACCAGCGCCCTGATGCAGGGAGCTGGTATCCAAGGTACACAGCGGGTTTCCAAGCGCTGCGCGGTGCCTGGAAACCCGCTGTGTACCTTGGATACCAGCGGATCGCTGGTCTCCCGCCTGTCACACGCAGCGATACGTGCCTGTCAGCGGGAAACCAGCGATCAAAAAAAGGTCCTGACATTTCTGCGACGATCAGCGATACCCGGCAGGGGGGCTGATCGTCGCTGAATGTCACACACAGCGATATCGCTGGTGAGCTCACTGCTGCGTCACAAAACTAGTGACTCAGCAGCGATCTCGGTAGCGATATCGCTATGTGAGACGGGGGCTTTACTTCTTGTGTGTCACTTTCTCCACTGCCCTTATCTAATCTTATACTTGGTTAACCTCATGCTGCCCCAACCCCCCTACTTACAATGTATGAAACTGAATGTGAAAATGTGTTGCAATTTCTTAGTAGTAAAGCTCCTCCTCTAGACTAGATGTTTACTAGGTGTGCATCTTCCAAGCATCTCACAGCTGCTACTCAGAAGAGGAAGACTGTAAGAAGTATTATCCTTTCAACAAACTTTGCATCAGTTAACTGTGAGTACATGAGGAATAACAGTATTACTGACAACTATATCAGTTGTACGACCTGGCAATAATTTTGTACAGTTGTTTTTAGGAAAAACAATTGTCATTTGGATTGTGAATGCAGAATTAAAAACCTGAGAATGTCAAAGAAGCGTCACAGTAAATCAGCTGTATTTGAACATTTCACCATCACTCAAGATAGAAAACATTATTGTCTGTCAGTGTATGACAAATGATCCAGATGAAAACAAATGCTGTGAAGCCAAGATCAGTGCATATTCAGGCAAAGATAAAAATGCTCCTACCAGAGCTTCTAATCTAAAGAGACATTTACAGCGCTTTCATCCAGAAGTACTGAAAGCAGTGGATGAGAAAGACCGCATCCAAACCAATGAACCCAGCCCAGCTCTTCCAGCCAAACAGAGGAGCAGAGAACTCTGCAGCCATCAGTTGCAAGACATTTTGTCAGTGACAAAGTTACTGTGACAATGACAGTAGATACATTTATAAAACAGATCATAGAGCTTGCTGTAAAGGATAGTGTGCCTATTTCATTATTTTCACGACCAGCTTTTATGTGTCTGAATGGGGAAATGGCCGCAAGCTTGGTGTTTCTCTGGAGAGAGAGAATTAGAAAATTAGTAATCGAAGAAGCTTTTAAACAAAAGGAAGAGCTTAAAAAAACTCTCAAGGGACGCTTTCTGTTTCTTAAAATGGATGCCTGCACACGTCACAGAGGGAACTATTTTGCCATCAAAGTCCGATTTGTTTGTGACAAAAATGAAATAGTTACCAAGACATTGGCAGTAAAAGACCCCAAAGCTCATCACACCAGTGAGTTTCTCCAGGTCTTGGTGGAAAAGGTTCTGCAAGACTATGAGCTTAAAAAAGAGCAAGTTCTTTCTGTCGTAACTGACAATGCTTCAGATATGATAAGTACTATTAATGAATGAGAGTAATGACGGTGACCAGCAGCTAGAAGAACATTCTGGCTCCACAGACACAGAAATCTGTGAAATAGAGGAACGCAGTATTGTAACTGACAATGCTTCAGATATGATAAGTACTATTAATGAATGAGAGTAATGATGGTGACCAGCAGCTAGAAGAACATTCTGGGTCCACAGACAGAAATGTGTGAAATAGAGGAACGCAGTATTGTAACTGACAATGCTTCAGATATGATAAGTACTATTAATGAATGAGAGTAATGACGGTGACCAGCAGCTAGAAGAACATTCTGGCTCCACAGACACAGAAATCTGTGAAATAGAGGAACACAGTATTGTAACTGACAATGCTTCAGATATGATAAGTACTATTAATGAATGAGAGTAATGACGGTGACCAGCAGCTAGAAGAACATTCTGGTCCACAGACACAGAAATCTGTGAAATAGAGGAACGCAGTATTGTAACTGACAATGCTTCAAATATGATAAGTACTATTAATGAATGAGAGTAATGACGGTGACCAGCAGCTAGAAGAACATTCTGGGTCCACAGACACAGAAATCTGTGAAATAGAGGAACGCAGTATTGTAACTGACAATGCTTCAGATATGATAAGTACTATTAATGAATGAGAGTAATGATGGTGACCAGCAGCTAGAAGAACATTCTGGGTCCACAGACACAGAAATCTGTGAAATAGAGGAACGCAGTATTGTAACTGACAATGCTTCAGATATGATAAGTACTATTAATGAATGAGAGTAATGATGGTGACCAGCAGCTAGAAGAACATTCTGGGTCCACAGACACAGAAATCTGTGAAATAGAGGAACACAGTATTGTAACTGACAATGCTTCAGATATGATAAGTACTATTAATGAATGAGAGTAATGACGGTGACCAGCAGCTAGAAGAACATTCTGGCTCCACAGACACAGAAATCTGTGAAATAGAGGAACACAGTATTGTAACTGACAATGCTTCAGATATGATAAGTACTATTAATGAATGAGAGTAATGACGGTGACCAGCAGCTAGAAGAACATTCTGGCTCCACAGACACAGAAATCTGTGAAATAGAGGAACGCAGTATTGTAACTGACAATGCTTCAGATATGATAAGTACTATTAATGAATGAGAGTAATGATGGTGACCAGCAGCTAGAAGAACATTCTGGTCCACAGACACAGAAATCTGTGAAATAGAGGAACACAGTATTGTAACTGACAATGCTTCAAATCTGATAAGTACTATTAATGAATGAGAGTAATGATGGTGACCAGCAGCTAGAAGAACATTCTGGGTCCACAGACACAGAAATCTGTGAAATAGAGGAACACAGTATTGTAACTGACAATGCTTCAAATCTGATAAGTACTATTAATGAATGAGAGTAATGACGGTGACCTGCAGCTAGAATAACATTCTGGGTCCACAGACACAGAAATCTGTGAAATAGAGGAACGCAGTATTGTAACTGACAATGCTTCAGATATGATAAGTACTATTAATGAATGAGAGTAATGACGGTGACCAGCAGCTAGAAGAACATTCTGGCTCCACAGACACAGAAATCTGTGAAATAGAGGAACACAGTATTGTAACTGACAATGCTTCAGATATGATAAGTACTATTAATGAATGAGAGTAATGATGGTGACCAGCAGCTAGAAGAACATTCTGGGTCCACAGACAGAAATCTGTGAAATAGAGGAACACAGTATTGTAACTGACAATGCTTCAGATATGATAAGTACTATTAATGAATGAGAGTAATGATGGTGACCAGCAGCTAGAAGAACATTCTGGCTCCACAGACACAGAAATCTGTGAAATAGAGGAACACAGTATTGTAACTGACAATGCTTCAGATATGATAAGTACTATTAATGAATGAGAGTAATGACGGTGACCAGCAGCTAGAAGAACATTCTGGGTCCACAGACAGAAATCTGTGAAATAGAGGAACACAGTATTGTAACTGACAATGCTTCAGATATGATAAGTACTATTAATGAATGAGAGTAATGATGGTGACCAGCAGCTAGAAGAACATTCTGGGTCCACAGACACAGAAATCTGTGAAATAGAGGAACGCAGTATTGTAACTGACAATGCTTCAGATATGATAAGTACTATTAATGAATGAGAGTAATGATGGTGACCAGCAGCTAGAAGAACATTCTGGGTCCACAGACAGAAATCTGTGAAATAGAGGAACGCAGTATTGTAACTGAGGAGCAAACTGAAGCTGCTTCAGATGAACAGCAACATGATAGTTTCAGATGATCTTGTTGAAACTGTGTCCATACGTTCTTTCATTCATCACATGCGCTGTGCTGTGCATACGCTACAGCTGGCTATAAGAGACAGTCTGCAAGAAGGACATGCTGCTGCACTGATTGGCAAGGTGAGAAAATTGGCTACTGTTGCCAGAACCCCTAAAGTTGACTCCATTTTGAAGAGACGTGCTGGAAAAGGGGCAATTATTGATCAAGCCACACGATGGGGCAGTACTTAATGATTGGTGGAACTTGAAAACCTTTCTTGTAGACATGGCTAACCCTCAACTGATGCTAAATGAAAGTCAGTGGAATCAGGTGACTGAGCTGGAAAAGTTACTAGAGCTCCCATTTACAGCGACTAAAAAATTACAAGCAGAGGACTTAACTCCAGGTATTTTCTTAAAGGAGTGGAAGAACCTGATGTTTCGTCTGTCCCAAAGAGGAGGGTTAATTGCAAGTGGCATTGCTACATCAATGAAACGGAGAGAGGAGCTACTATTACAAAATAACATTCTTCTGGCAGCTGTTTGTGGACCCAATGCATCCGATTCTTCTAGATGATCAACAGCTAAAGGAAAAGAAGCTCTGTGTGAAATAGCAGTAAGGATGAAAGGGTGGCAGAACAGTCAGGAGGAACAAGAAGAATTTGGTCGTCCTGCCACATCTTCACCCTCATCAACTGATGAAGAATTTAATATTGAAAAATATTTGGATCACAAGGACTGTGCAAAGCGTTCCCGCATAGAAGAGTCATCCCCATCAGAGAACACAGCCAGGACATTTCAGAAGAATTTTTCATGTGCACTAAAAGAAATTGAGAAATTTGACCGTTCATCAAAAATAACAGTGCAACAAGCGATTCCTCTGTATCCTGACATTGTCAGAGATGTGGCCCGAGTGGTTACTGCTTTGCCACCAACCCAAGTTAGTGTAGAGAGGTTGTTCTCTGCTCTCCAAATAATTAGATCAGATTTGAGGGCATCCATGAAGGAGGATCTGACAGAGGCAATACTTTATCTGAGGACAAATTTATAGATTTCTTCTTATTAACTGCATAACAGTGTTTATTGCATATTTACTTACAAGAGTTTAGAAAAGTTATTTGCTATATTCTAATTGTATTCTAATAAATATAGTTTTTGCTCTAAGTGGTCTGATTACTTATAATATGATGGTGAGAAACTGAATAAGCACGATGTTAATATTTTACAACAGTAAATTTATTGTTACGAATTGGCCATTTATGAAGGAGCCGGAGTCGGAACCTGATAAAATCCAGGAGTCGGAGTCGCAACTGTGGCTTACCGACTTCACAGCCCTAATCTGTGGACGTGTGTTCCGCTGTCAGTCCCCTATTACTGTCTCACCTGTGGACGTGTGTTCTCCTATCAGTCTCCTGTTACTGTGTCAGCTGTGGACGTGTGTTCTGCTGTCAGTCCCGTTACTGTGTCACCTGTGGACGTTTGTTCTCCTGTCAGTCTTCTGTTACTGTGTCATCTGTAGACGTGTGTTCTCCTGTCTGTCTCCTGTTATTGTCTCACCTGTGGACGTGTGTTCTCCTATCAGTCTCCTGTTACTGTGTCAGCTGTGGACGTGTGTTCTGCTGTCAGTCCCGTTACTGTGTCACCTGTGGACGTTTGTTCTCCTGTCAGTCTTCTGTTACTGTGTCATCTGTAGACGTGTGTTCTCCTGTCTGTCTCCTGTTATTGTCTCACCTGTGGACGTGTGTTCTCCTATCAGTCTCCTGTTACTGTGTCAGCTGTGGACGTGTGTTCTGCTGTCAGTCCGTTACTGTGTCACTGTGGACGTTTGTTCTCCTGTCAGTCTTCTGTTACTGTGTCATCTGTAGACGTGTGTTCTCCTGTCTGTCTCCTGTTATTGTGTCACCTGTGGACGTGTGTTCTGCTGTCAGTCTCTGTTGTTGTTATCTGTGGACGTGTGTTCTGCTGTCAGTCTCCTGTTATCGTATCATCTGTGGAAGTGTGTTCTGCTGTCAGTCTTCTGTTATTGTGTCACCTGTGGACGTGTGTTCTGCTGTCTTTCTCGTGTTATTGTGTCACCTGTGGGCTTGGTTCTGCTGTCAGCCCTTGTTATTGTGTCACCTGTGGGTACGTTCTCATCTCTTCATCAGATGTTATGGCGTGGAGCACTTCCTCCGGGAAAGCTTTTTGTTCAGATTTCGGATATGGAAATGGTGATCAATGTCCGGTTTCCTCAAGTCCCTCACTGGATGGACTCCGGTCATTCATCTTCTCCTTCAGTAAGGTGAACTGTTCAGGTTTTGTGGTTGTGCTATGTTTATCTGATGAGTTAGAAACAACATCTGGGACTTGTTACGCAAGATCTGCGGATTATGAGGAAGTGATCAGGCAGGACATCAGGTGTTCTGATGCTGGAATATTAGGGAGTTAAGGTTAACAGCAAGTTCTGATGGCAAGACATTGAGGAGGAGACAGGCGAGATGAGGCTTGAGCTGATGGCGAACATTGAGGGACTGACAGACAGATAGGCAGATGCTAAGAACGGACTTTGAGGGAGTAACAGGTGAACAAATGCAGGGTTGATGGCGGAAGATTGAGGGAGGTGACAGGTGTATGAGGCAGAAGTTGTCAGTGGGAAGATTGAGGGAGGTGACAGGCGAGGATGAGGCATGAGCTGATGGCGGAAACATGAGGGAGGTGACAGACGAGTTTGAGGCAGACTACGTAACGGGAACTTGAGGAGGTACAGGCGAGAACAAACAGTTGATGGCGGAAACATTGAGGAGGTGACAGGTGGGTATGAGGCGAGTTGTCGGTGGGAAGATTGAGGGAGGTGAAGCGCAGACACAGGCTGGGTGGGAAGTGACTGGCGGAACATTGAGGTAAGTGACAGGCGAGGATGAGGCAGAGCTAACGAACGGAACATTGAGGGAGTGACAGGAGGATGAGGCAGGAGCTAACGAACAGGAACATTGAGGGAGGTGACAGGCGAGGATAGGCAGAGTCACGAACAGGAACATTGAGGAGTGAACGGATGAGGCGAGCGTACGAGAACATTGAGAGTGACAGGCTGGATGAGCAGAGCTCTGGGAGTAACATTGAGGGAGGTCACAGTGAGGTGAGGCAGAGCTATGGGCAGTAACATTATGAGGGAGTGACAGGTGAGGATAGCATGAGCTCATGGCAGTAACATTGAGGGAGTGACAGCAGGATGAGGCGAGCTACGAACAGGAACATTGAGGGAGGTGACAGGCGAGGATGGCAGAGTGATGGCAGTGATACATGAGTGAGTGTGGACTGGCAGGATGAGGCAGGAGCTGATGCAGTAACATTGAGGAGGTGACAGGCGAGGATGAGCAGAGCTGATGGCAGAACATTGTAGGGAGGTGACAGGCGAGGATGAGCAGGAGTACAACGACATTGAGGAGTACAGGCAGATGGGCAGGCTGATGGCGTAACATTGAGGAGGTGACAGGCGAGGATGAGCAGGAGCTGATGACAGAACATTGAGGGAGGTGACAGGCGAGGATGAGGCAGAGCTATGGCAGGAACATTGAGGGAGGTGACAGGCGAGGATGAAGCAGGAGTAGGAAAGGGAACATTGAGGGAGGTGACAGGCCGGATGAGGCATGAGCTAACGACGGAACATTGAGGGAGGTGACAGGCGAGGATGAGGCAGGAGCTAAGGACAGGAACATTGAGGGAGGTGACAGGCGAGGATGAGCATGAGCTACGACGGAACATTGAGGGAGGTGACAGGCAGGATGAGCAGAGCTAACGACGGAACATTGAGGGAGGTGACAGGCGAGGATAAGCGGAGTCTGATCATGGAACATTGAGGGGGTGAAGCGAGATGAGGACTAACGAACGAACATTGAGGGAGGTGACAGGCGAGATGAGCAGGACAACGACAGACATTGAGGGAGGTGACAGGCGAGGATGAGGCATGAGCTACGACAGGACATTGAGGGAGTGACAGGCGAGGATGAGGCAGGAGCTAACGAACAGGAACATTGAGGGAGGTGACAGGCGAGGATGAGCAGGAGCTACGACAGGAACATTGAGGGTAGAGATGAGCAGGAGCTCGACGAAAGAGGGTGACAGGCAGGATGAGCAGAGCTAACGAACAGAACATTGAGGGAGGTGACAGGCGAGGATGAGGCAGAGCTAACGGACAGAACATTGAGGGAGGTGACAGCGAGGATGAGGCAGGAGCTAACGAACATGGAACATTGAGGGAGGTACAGGCGAGGATGAAGCAGGAGCTGAGACGGAACATTGAGGGAGGTGACAGGCGAGGATGAGGCAGAGCTACGAACAGTGAGGACATTGAGGAGGTGACAGGCGAGGATGAAGCGAGTGAGCAGGTCAGGAACATTGAGGGAGGTGACAGGCGAGGATGAGGCAGGAGCTAACGAACAGGAACATTGAGGGAGGTGACGCGAGATAGGCTGAGATGAACGGAACATGAGGAGTGAACGAGATGACAGGCTAGAAAGGACATTGAGGGAGGTGACAGGCGAGGATGAGGCAGAGCTAACGAACAGGAACATTGAGGGAGGTGACAGGCGAGGATGAGGCAGGAGCTAACGAACAGGAACATTGAGGGAGGTGACAGGCGAGGATGAGCAGGAGCTAAGACAGGAACATTGAGGGAGGTGACAGGCGAGGATGAGGCAGGAGCTAACGAACAGGAACATTGAGGAGGTGACAGGCGAGGATGAAGCAGAGCTACGAACAGGAACATTGAGGGAGGTGACAGGCGAGGATGAGGCAGAGCTAACGAACAGGAACATTGAGGGAGGTGACAGGCGAGGATGAGGCAGGAGCTAACGACAGAACATTGAGGGAGGTGACAGGCGAGGATGAGGCAGGAGCTAACGAACAGTAACATTGAGGGAGGTGACAGGCGAGGATGAGGCAGGAGCTAACGAACAGGAACATTGAGGGAGGTGACAGGCGAGGATGAGGCAGGAGCTAATGACAGGAACATTGAGGGAGGTGACAGGCGAGGATGAGGCAGGAGCTAACGAACAGAACATTGAGGGAGGTGACAGGCGAGGATGAGCAGGAGCTAACGAACAGAACATTGAGGGAGGTGACAGGCGAGGATGAGGCAGGAGCTAACGAACAGGAACATTGAGGGAGGTGACAGGCGAGGATGAGCAGGAGCTAACGAACAGGAACATTGAGGGAGGTGACAGGCGAGGATGAGCAGGAGCTAACGAACAGGAACATTGAGGGAGGTGACAGGCGAGGATGAGGCAGGAGCTAACGAACAGGAACATTGAGGGAGGTGACAGGCGAGGATGAGGCAGGAGCTAACGAACAGGAACATTGAGGGAGGTGACAGGCGAGGATGAGGCAGGAGCTAACGAACAGAACATTGAGGGAGGTGACAGGCGAGGATGAGCAGGAGCTAACGAACAGGAACATTGAGGGAGGTGACAGGCGAGGATGAGGCAGGAGCTACGAACAGGAACATTGAGGGAGGTGACAGGCGAGGATGAGGCAGGAGCTAACGAACAGGAACATTGAGGGAGGTGACAGGCGAGGATGAGCAGGAGCTAACGAACAGGAACATTGAGGGAGGTGACAGGCGAGGATGAGGCATGAGCTAACGAACAGATACATTGAGGGAGGTGACAGGCGAGGATGAGCAGGAGCTAACGACGGAACATTGAGGGAGGTGACAGGCGAGGATGAGGGCAGGAGCTAACGAACAGGAACATTGAGGGAGGTGACAGGCGAGGATGAGGCAGGAGCTACGAACAGTCACATTGAGGGAGGTGACAGGCGAGGATGAGGCATGAGCTAACGAACAGGAACATTGAGGGAGGTGACAGGTGAGGATGAGGCAGGAGCTAACGGACAGGAACAATGAGGGAGGTGACAGGCGAGGATGAGGCAGGAGCTAACGAACAGGAACATTGAGGGAGGTGACAGGCGAGGATGAAGCAGGAGCTAACGAACAGGAACATTGAGGGAGATGACAGGCGAGGATGAAGCAGGAGCTCACGAACAGGAACATTGAGAGAGTGACAGGCGAGGATGAGGCAGGAGCTAACGAACAGGAACATTGAGGGAGGTGACAGGCGAGGATGAGGCAGGAGCTAACGAACAGTCACATTGAGGGAGGTGACAGGCGAGGATGAGGCATGAGCTAACGAACAGGAACATTGAGGGAGTGACAGGCGAGGATGAGGCAGGAGCTAACGAACAGGAACATTGAGGGAGGTGACAGGCGAGGATGAGGCAGGAGCTAACGAACAGGAACATTGAGGGAGGTGACAGGCGAGGATGAGGCAGGAGCTAACGAACAGTCACATTGAGGGAGGTGACAAGCGAGGATGAGGCATGAGCTAACGAACAGGAACATTGAGGGAGGTGACAGGCGAGGATGAGGCAGGAGCTAACGAACAGGAACATTGAGGGAGGTGACAGGCGAGGATGAGGCAGGAGCTCACGAACAGGAACATTGAGGGAGATGACAGGTGAGGATGAGGCAGGAGCTCACGAACAGGAACATTGAGGGAGGTGACAGGCGAGGATGAGGCAGGAGCTAACGAACTGGAACATTGAGGGAGGTGACAGGCGAGGATGAGGCAGGAGCTAACAGACAGGAACATTGAGGGAGGTGACAGGCAAGGATGAGGCAGGAGCTAACGAACTGGAACATTGAGGGAGGTGACAGGCGAGGATGAAGCAGGAGCTAACGAACAGGAACATTGAGGGAGGTGACAGGCGAGGATGAAGCAGGAGCTCACAACAGGAAACATTGAGGGAGGTGACAGGCATGGATGAGGCAGGAGCTAACGAACAGGAACATTGAGGGAGGTGACAGGCGAGGATGAGGCAGGAGCTAACGAACAGTCACATTGAGGGAGGTGACAGGCGAGGATGAGGCATGAGCTAACGAACAGGAACATTGAGGGAGGTGACAGGTGAGGATGAGGCAGGAGCTAACGGACAGGAACATTGAGGGAGGTGACAGGCGAGGATGAGGCAGTGTCGGGGTCGTAACGACAAACCACTCATCCTCCAGTCACTCCAAATTAGACTAAGAGCACGGGTCGACCGAGAATGAATCAGGCAATACGCTGGTTCAGACTTCAGAACGTGCCCTAAAGAAAATGGTGCTATTAGGCGGCCATCTCCAGTAAGCACTGAACTTTTTATTCACGTACATAAGATTACATACACAGAATATTGGGGTGGAGTAAAGGCGGGATTGAGGAGAAAGAGATATGCTGAATCATGTCCATATATGTATATATTCAGCATCTGGTCATCCTAATTGGTCCTTAGATCTTCTTCTAAGTCCTCCTTGATCGTGTTGTCATCCTTAGTTTCATTTCTTGAAGAAAGATTCTATTGTTCTCGTGTATCATGTGTTTCCTCAATTCTCCAAAGGTGGGGGACATTTTAGTGGATCCAGTTCAATTTAGTGTAATACAGTGATAGGACACAAGATGGAGACAAACACCAGCAGAAACTAACATTATCTTATTATTCTTTTAAGGAAAACTTCGTGTTTATAAAATACATATACACACTATGAATATAAAAGTATAGTAGAAAATTATATTTTTCCTTGACAATCCCCCCTAAACACTAAGTTTTCCCTTAATATATGCGGCCTTCGAGACTGTCCATGTGTGGGGACAGGGGTAATGGATTTCTTTGCTTGGTCATTTTAGAAACTGGCCCCTTATGGACCGCCCCCAAACAACCAAGTCCCTACCAAACGTGCACATGGAGTTCTCCCACTATCCCTAAACTATATCTCTTATTTCCATTTGTATTTTGTTATAGGGGGTTTTATCAGGTTTATCCTGCGGAGTATATTTCTCCATATCACCCTTATCAGTGTCTTCATATAGTAGCGACACAACTTCCTGATGAAGGAAAGTACCTGAGGAGGCGGCTGCATTGGTCACAGCTTTCCTATACATAGATATCACACAACATAGAATTATCAATCCTAGCACCAAAAGCCCTGTTACCACTAAGCAGGCTTGTTGGAGAAATTCTTTAAGTCCTTCAAGCCATCTTAAGAAGAAAGAGGTATCTACTTCTGCATTGGCCTTTATTTCCTGAGCCAGATTTTTAATCTCTGTAAGGGCCACTATAGTTTTACCATTGACTCCAGAATTCTGAGGAATATAAGTACAACATTTTTCCCCTATCATCCCACAGACTTCATCTTTTTCAGCTAGAATCATGTCAATGGCCAGTCTATTTTGAAGAGTCAGTCTTTTGTTTTGGGCCCAGTTTCTCAACTATACCCTGGAAAGCATCTTGACTAAAATTGATATTGATAAATCTTTGCTTGGTGTAGTATATATAATGTATCCAATCTACATTGTAATTGATCTGCACAGTTGGGATGAGAGAACGGAAACCCGCCAGGATCTGATTCTGAGCTTTGTATTCGTCTGGGACCCCCCTAGGAACACCTATGGGATCCATATAAACTTTGGGATCCTCAGCATAACTGGTGTGCAGCTGACCCAGACTCCTTCTTTTTCTGGATATCAGTGGAGCTATATTCTCGGATCCAGACTCTTTCTCACGTGTCTTTTAATGACTACCAGTCTCCAGGCTGCAGGCTGTGACTCCCAGGATCCTGGTTCGGATCTGGAAGAGAACTGAAAACATTATCATGTACTTTCTTGAGTCTTTTATGCAAATCCCTTACATATGAGCTTAATACATGGTTACTTATTTCCAATGCTTGGGAAAAGAAACATCCTAAACTAGGCACTTTGTCAAATAGTACTTTATACGGAGAAAGTCCAGTTTTTCTATTTGGAGTGTACCTTACTGAATATAGGGCTAATGGTAAACATTCAGGCCAAGATTCCCTGTTTCAGCCATGGCCTTTTGGATTTTTAACTTCAATGTCCCATTTAGTCCTTTTACTTTTCCACTGCTTTGTGGATAATATGGGGTGTGGAAAGCTTGTTAAATTCCCTGAGCTGTCAAGACTTCATTCATTATTTCACCTGTGAAATGTGTACCTCTGTCACTTTCGATCACCTCTGGTACTCCATACCTGCACACCACCTCCACAAGCAGCTTCTTTGCGGTTGCCGCAGCCGTAGCCTTGGCAATCGGGAAAGCCTCCGGCCAACCTGAGAATAAATCAAAAACACACCAACACGTACTCCCATGAACCTGATTTTGGCAGCTGAATATAATCAATCTGCAGTCTCTGGAAAGGATAGAGGGCCGAGGGGCGTGTTTGGGTGGTGTCTTGACTACCCTTCTCTGATTATGTGTAGTACATACCATGCATCCCTGGATCAAACCTTCTATACAGGTGGAAAAGCCTGGTGCCGCCCAATGCTTCTGCATCACGCTCATTACAGCAGTTTTGGACTGGTGGGTTGGCCCATGTAACATCTGGGCAACCGCAGGGTACAACGCTCTTGGAAGGCATCGACGCATCCCTCTTCCCCATACCCCAGTTGCTGCATTCAGACATGCACCTTCTTTTTCCCACTTTTCTACTTCCTCCTGGCGCACCTGAGCCTGCATCTGGGCTAAGGCATCCTCCGACACAAAGGGATTTTTGGGAGCGCTTACCTGGTGCATCGTTACCCCCTTGGAGTGGTTTACTGGCTGCTGTTTTTGCTGCTGCATCGGCCATTGCGTTTCCTTTACTCACCTGATCAGTGCGTCTGGTATGTGCTTTAACTTTTGACAACTACTTCTTTTGGTAATTGTAATGCATCAATTAACTGCTGGACTGCGTCAGCATTTTTAATGGGATGTCCTGCTGCCATCAGGAATCCTCTAGACTTCCAAATTGGACCCAAATCATGAGCTATACCGAATGCTTATCTAGAATCTGTGTAGGTGTTAACAATTCTACCTTCAGCTATCTTACAGGCCTCGGTCAGAGCCTTAATTCAGCCTCCTGGGCCGACTGATATGGGAGCATTGGTTCTGCTTTGATTACTGCATTCAGGGAGACGATGGCATACCCAGTTGGAAGGTACCTGAGTCATCTTGGTGCGAGTCTCTACAAAAGATTAAATCAACATTAAGTCTTTCAGTTTCAAACACTGTGGGTAGAGCCTGCTGTTTCCTGTGCCATAAGCTGAACACAGTCATGAGGAATCTCCTCTCTTGGATCTTCTTTGTACAATACCGTCAATACCTGACCCCCCCTTAGATCCGAGAGAGGTAACAATGTGCAGGATTAAGTGTGGTACATCTCTGCAAAGAAACATTTGGAGGCATTAAAAGTGCACATTGCAATCGAAGGTGACGTGCAGCTGAAAGGTGTGCCGGTTGCACCTGGTTCAGTATGGTGTATACATCATGAGGTGTAATACTGTCAGTGGATAATCAAGAACGATATCTGACGATTTGTGGAGCAATAGTCCTACAGCATGTACCGCCCGTACACAGGACGGGGTACCCCTAGCCACTGCATCTAGTCTTCCACTGAAATAGGCTACAGGCATTTGATTGTCACCATATAACTGAGTCAATACCCCTGCTGCGTGTCCCTGCTGTTCATAGTTGGGGGTTCCTAGCGCTGGAGCTGCCACAATCCTGTTTTTGAGAGAAAAATAAAAACCGTCTATACCTTCAAGAGTTAGTTTAAAAAGCACAATGGTGATACAGTCATAGAGAGGCTGCATGAGGATTGACACAGCATGAATCCACTGCCTGCAGTAGAAAATCAGTCCAAGAAATGTCCTAAAAGCAGCAACATTAACAGGAATAGGAAAATTCTGTACAGCTTCTTTGCGAGCGCTGGTCAGATGTCGCGCCCCCAGTGTAATGCAATGTCCCAAAAAGATAACTGAAGATTTACAGAATTGCAGTTTATCCTTTAACGCTTACAACCTGCTTGGTACAAAAACAACATAAGTAATATTGTTGCAATACTACACTGTTTCCTGGAGGGGGCACAAATCAGTAAATCATCAACATATTATAAAAATAACATTGGCAAAATCAATAACTGTAAACTAAGCAGCATCCTGAGATATCTGGAACAAAAGTTTATATATATTGTACCAGCCAATACATAGAGAGTTAAATCTCGTAGCCGAAGGGGGAAGCTGAAGGTTGGAATTTGTACTGTCAAGGCCATTGATAAGGGACCTTACTCTTAGCTGCAGAGATGCCGAAGGTGGGGGTTAGGTTTTAACTAAAACACCCCTTGTTACCAGTTTCTGCATCTGCTGAGCAATAGTCCTTTCTTGAGCTAAACTAAGAAGATACTGTCTCTGTTGGGGCAGGATTGCACCTGGCTTTAATTTGACCATGACTGGCTGCACCCTTAAGGGTATGCCACACTAAACAATATCGCTAACGGGATCGCTAAAAAACGTCACTATTTAGCGATCCCGTTAGCGATGTTGTTCAGTGCGGCAGCTTCCAGCGACGAGCTTCCTGGTGTGATCTCGCTCGTCGCTGGAATCGTTCCGGACCCTATTTTCTCGTCGGCGCTCCCGCTGGGTAAGTATCTAATCACTGTGTGGCACCTTTTCTTAGCGATTTAGCGGTACTTTTGTACCGCTAAAGTCGTTAAGAAGATCGCTAACGGCGATAGCGTCGTTAACTATATCGCTAAATGTGGCCGCATTTATCGATATAGAAACAATCCCGCTAGCGATCGCATTAGTATGCGTCGTTATTGTGATCGCTAGCGGGATTGTTTAGTGTGGCAGTCGCTTTAATCTGCCCACGTCTGTTTTATCTGAAGCCCAGAAATCATGCAGTATCACACCTTCCAACATTGAAGGAAATTCATTTATGTCCTCTATACTAGCAACGTCTAGCGACATGATTTTACAAAGAGTGCTCTGCTTCAATCCTGGTGTCATAGTGACAGTTCCATCAAGATGATACTCAATATGTGCTTGCAATTGTGACAACACATCACTTCCTAAAAGATTACATTGACCCCGTGGTAATACTATTAACTGTGTGTGTACAGTGGTTCCTTGAATTTGCAGGGGAATCTTTTTAGTGACGGGGAGCAGGATAGATGGAGAGTTATAAGGAGTCGCTATAACATGGTGGGAGAAATCACTTTTCCCAAATGGCCAGTCCTTTTCTGTAACTACTGAATTGTCTGCCCCCGTGTCCACTTGGAACTCAACCTCATGTCCCCCTGGTAGATTCACCTGTACTGTGCAATTAGGAATGGGGGGGTAAGGAGACAAGGGTTCATGTGCAAGCTACCATTATCCTATGGGAGCGCCTCTAATTGGTCTTGGGGGCCTCTTGCAGGCGGTCATTTGCATATTGATTAGTTGGACAGGCTGGATATGGGTTAGTTCTGCAATCCCTCCTGAAATGTCCTGGTTTCTTGCACCCGTAGCACAATTTCTGCCCATCTCCTGGCACACGTCTCCTCTCCCTGTTGTTTGCAGGACGAGTACCTACAGCATGTATCCTTGCTCCTCTTTTTGCCTGCGCTAAACCATGTTGTGCCCCCTGTGCTTTTCTGGCTAGATCCTCTGCTTTTACTGATCTCCAATCCGGTCTACTTACTTTCAGTTTTTCCTTGTCACTTCTTTTTTTTTTTTTTTTTATGCCATTCATATAAAACTTGCCAGAACCCTCTCATTAGTCTTGTTTTCTTTGACAAAACCCATTTTCCACCCAAGTTTTTCTTAGAGTCCAGAAATAATCTTTTGGCTCTTTCCTGAACTCTGTCCTCTAGTGTAACTTCCTTTCTCTGCCTGTCTATTTGCTTCTCACATACTCTGACCTTCGATTCTTACGTACTGTGTCTATTCCAAAAACATAAAACTGTTGCACTCTTTCCTGTGCATCCTCACGAATACCCGACGGGAGGGGTCAAACCACTGCGTAGTTTGTGTGTCCTCTCTCCCTCAGCCTGCAGGTTGCTTATCTGTAGAATGACCTTGGTGTACAGCAAAATACCATCTCGCTGCTGCCAGCACTTATCTCTGCTTGCTGTCACTGACTTCTGCATTCTTAGATCAGTTCCTACAAATATAACACTTGTATATCTCATTTATCAATCTATTGTATCTAGCTTCATCTGCCAATTTTCCCTTTTTCTGTTTTCTATCCCACATCTGACCAATCATAACAGTTTTTATTCCCTGAGCGGGTGACATAGAGATAAAATATCCCTTTTCCCCTAAGTTTAATATATTGATCCCTTGAAATCATTCCTATCACAGTTGAATATTTGATAGAAATCGAACTTAAAGATAACCACAGGGGTTGTAGTATTAACCCAGAAGGTGGGCATGCTGGCACTACTGGAGATCAGGATATAGCTCAAAAGGATATGTATATCAGAAACTTCATGACTGCTGATTAATCTTGTCCTTCTTGCAGTGGGAGGCGTGAATCCAGGTGCTCTTGCCCTCGAGCTTCGGGCAGTAGGGGTGGACAGGATCACAGAGTAGGGACCCTCAAATCTGGGCTGGAGACAGTCTCTTCCCATAAATTTTTATATATATATAAGGTCATCAGGCGAGAAATCATGCACCGTGTCACCTGTAAATTCTGGGAGAGAAGCAGACACTATAGAGTGGGTGTTAGTTAACTCTTTAGACAAAGCAATCACAAATTTGCTATTTTATCATTGGTTTCAAATAATTCCTGGTGCCTAATGTCTTCTGTTTTTAACATAGCAGCATGATGGAGTATTGAATGTATGGTGGCCCGAAGGGTGGCCCGTGACTCATTTGAGTTTAAAGGATCATGGACTGGACCTACTGCATGGATGATGATATCAGCGGGAAGGTCCCCTGCATGGGTTGTCAGAGTCTGTCCAGGTGGCAAAGGGTCATGAGTGTGTATATGAGCCATACATTCTGCAGTGACGATGGGACCACCAGCTTGGGCTATTAATAGAGCCAGACCCCCTTTCTTGGAGCAGTTGGAGTTGGCAGGACTAACTATAGCACCAACCCGATGTGTCAGGATATCACCGTACCCTATGGACAATGTCACTGGATTTCCATTGTGGTCTGTGTAATGCTGTGAATGGCTGGGATACCAGTTTTCAAGTACACAGGGAGCTGGGGGCCTGACCGGGGTTTCCGTGAATCTTACAGAACGACTGTCCTCTCTGAGGATTTGTGAAGGAGAGGAAGGTGCCCCATCTCTGGAGTAGGGGTGGAATAGGCCCTAGGACCAGGGGTTGACAATGATGGTGGGGGAATGGAGGAGGGAAGAAAAGATACTGGGGCTGCTGGGGATAGTGGTGGCTGTTGAGGGGCCCACCCCTCTTCTATCTCCTGATCCTCCTCCCTTCATTAGATCCCATAATATCATGGCGGCGGCTTCTGATCATTGTTTGAAAAACTGAAGATTCATGCATTGCAGCAATGGCCGGGTTGGGGTGTGTGAAAGGGAACAATGGTGTTGCATCTGGTGCCATATTGGGAGCTGTGGCCTGCACAGGTGCGGGCGGGGGCTGGTAGTAGGCCCTGGTTGGTATCAGCAAGGGATATAGGCCTGACTGGGTGTGCTTGGGTGTCCCAAGATGGCCGCCGGAGGAGATGGGGTGTTGGCCATTTCCGGGTGTATTAAGATGGCCACTGGGTGTGGGAGGGGCGATGGGCTGGGCATTACACCAGGGGCGACCCGCCCCACAAACACGGCAGGTCTCCGCCCAGGGCGGATTCTGTTCTCCACACACATAACAGGTCCAACCTCCCTTTGTTCTAAGATCGGCACCATTATAGGGCGGTGGCCGAGGGCTTGGAGCGGCCATTTTAGTTACATCAACAAGATCATATGCAGAGCATTTTACATATCCAAACAAAGGCTCAGCACCTTCTAAATCTCCTGCTCCATTTACTTCCTTCCAGTCTTCAATTTTTAAATTAATTACTACTCTTAAATGTGCTTGGGCTTGATACAAGAGCCCCTGATCTCTCAACTTTCCCTCATTCTGTGCGACAAAGTCTTTCCACACTGAAGGCTGAAGCCTGCCTGTACTCGGCAAGCTCATTCTTAACAGCCTTCTTGCCTCCACGTGATTCCACCAATTTAACCACTCCCAAAGCACCACCCTCTAACTTGTGAGGTCTCTCAGATTTAAACAGACGCATCATGATTTAACAGAGTGAAATGATCTGTCGCGACTCAGACCACCGGTGCCACTTGCAGGTCACCACCCGTCAATACAGAGTCCCCGCTCCATGTGTTGACAAGACAAAAAGTCCCTGCTCAATTTGTCCCTTCCCTAACTGTGGGTGATAACTTTACAGCACAGTCCACCGTAACACTCTACACAGCACAGAGTCCCCGCTCCATGCACTGACACTGGGGCTTCTCCTAATGAGACTCCCCGTGTTGGACAAAGAGCCCCTGCTCCATTTGTCACTTCTCAGACGAAGAGCCCCGTCTCCATTCGTCACTGATTAGACTATCATGTGCGTCTTCTACCCCACTCAACACTTCAAGAATCTAAAATTTGTCCCAACTTTATTCTAACAGTCACGGGAGGCAATTATCTACATAAAGGTACAGTGACCGGAGGAGGAGGAACGTGGTTTTTCGACTCAAGCACGTGCAGGCATGCAACGTCACTCGGTCACACTTGCTGGTTCGTGGCGTGGGATTGCCCTTGGTCTCACCACTCAACCAGTCACCCCTCCAGACCCAAATGGACAATACGACAGGACCAAACAGTGACTGACACACAGGCAAGTGGGACGCATATAAAGTATATGATCCCAACTTACCGTGTTCAACGGAGGCTGCAGTCCTCGCACTCAGTCACCGCGGGCACCACCGCAAAGTCCTCGGGACGGGTCCGGACGGGCGGCAATCCACGGCCCCACGTGTTAGGCGCCAATTGTCGGGGTCGTAACGACAAACCACTCATCCTCCAGTCACTCCAAATTAGACTAAGAGCACGGGTCGACCGAGAATGAATCAGGCAATACACTGGTTCAGACTTCAGAACGTGCCCTAAAGAAAATGGTGCTATTAGGCGGCCATCTCCAGTAAGCACTGAACTTTTTATTCACGTACATAAGATTACATACACAGAATATTGGGGTGGAGTAAAGGCGGGATTGAGGAGAAAGAGATATGCTGAATCATGTCCATATATGTATATATTCAGCATCTGGTCATCCTAATTGGTCCTTAGATCTTCTTCTAAGTCCTCCTTGATCGTGTTGTCATCCTTAGTTTCATTTCTTGAAGAAAGATTCTATTGTTCTCGTGTATCATGTGTTTCCTCAATTCTCCAAAGGTGGGGGACATTTTAGTGGATCCAGTTCAATTTAGTGTAATACAGTGATAGGACACAAGATGGAGACAAACACCAGCAGATACTAACATTATCTTATTATTCTTTTAAGGAAAACTTTGTGTTTATAAAATACATATACACACTATGAATATAAAAGTATAGTAGAAAATTATATTTTTCCTTGACAGCAGGAGCTAACGAACAGGAACATTGAGGGAGGTGACAGGCGAGGATGAAGCAGGAGCTAACGAACAGGAACATTGAGGGAGGTGACAGGCGAGGATGAAGCAGGAGCTCACGAACAGGAACATTGAGAGAGGTGACAGGCGAGGATGAGGCAGGAGCTAACGAACAGGAACATTGAGGGAGGTGACAGGCGAGGATGAGGCAGGAGCTAACGAAACAGTCACATTGAGGGAGGTGACAGGCGAGGATGAGGCATGAGCTAACGAACAGGAACATTGAGGGAGGTGACAGGCGAGGATGAGGCAGGAGCTAACGAACAGGAACATTGAGGGAGGTGACAGGCGAGGATGAGGCAGGAGCTCACGAACAGGAACATTGAGGGAGGTGACAGGTGAGGATGAGGCAGGAGCTCACGAACAGGAACATTGAGGGAGGTGACAGGCGAGGATGAGGCAGGAGCTAACGAACTGGAACATTGAGGGAGGTGACAGGCGAGGATGAGGCAGGAGCTAACGGACAGGAACATTGAGGTAGGTGACAGGCGAGGATGAGGTAGGAGCTAACGAACAGGAACATTGAGGGAGGTGACAGGCGAGGAGGAAGCAGGAGCTAACGAACAGTCACATTGAGGGAGGTGACAGGCGAGGATGAGGCAGGAGCTAACGAACAGGAACATTGAGGGAGGTGACAGGCGAGGATGAGGCAGGAGCTAACGAACAGGAACATTGAGGGAGGTGACAGGCGAGGATGAGGATGGAGCTAACGAACAGGAACATTGAGGGAGGTGACGAAAAGGAACATTGAGGGAGGTAACAGGCGAGAACAAAGCAGGAGCTGATGGGCGGAAACATTGAGGGAAGTGACAGGTGGGTATGAGGCAGAAGTTGTCAGGTGGGAAGATTGAGGGAGGTGACAGGCAAGGATGAGGCATGAGCTGATGGGCGGAAACATTGAGGGAGGTGACAGGCGAGGATGAGGCAGGATTTGTCAGGTAGGTGACAAGGTAGATTGAGGGAGGGGACGGGCGGGGACATGGACAGGTGTGGACATGGACAGGGTCGGAACATAGAGGGAGGTAGTGTCACGCGGTCTTATGATATGTGTACGATGTCAGTAAACTATTCTTAAAAGAACCACACTCTATACAACATATAGATTAGCAACATCAGCATGTAAATATAGAATAGATTTACCTGACACGATATCCGTTGAACTCAGGGTTAATCTTGAGGACTTGATACACTGTCACAGGAAAGAGGAGGACCAGGGGTCTAACCTGACCCTAAACTGGGGTCCTAACTAATCCCTCACCTTGGAGGTACTGATAATGGTTCAGAGGTCCAAGTCTCCAGCCTAACCCTGTCTCCTATCAGTCCCTGAACCCTGTAATCAGTCCTAAGAAGGATTCTGATTAACACCAGAGGGATATGGCCTGATCTCTGCTAAATACACAGATTAGACATATAATACAGACTGGAGAAAACACAGACTTGCATACACACTCAAACACTGAAGGAACATAAATGATCTGGGATATTAAACTCTAAGCAAGGTGAGCTTAAAAACAACTAAGGAGCTCTTTAACTTAAGTCTATACAGATACAATCCTATCTGTGGTCTGCATGAAGAATTTCACTGGCAACTCCCAACACAGACAACCAGAGATTTAAAGGAAACCAATCAACAAATAATTAATTGCAGCCGGGAGAAAACTGCACCCAGTCCCAGAACTGAGCACAGACAGAATTAACTCCCTAACTGCCAAACACAAAGAAACAGCAACTCAGCTGTGAGAAGTCAGACTGTGCAACCGCGACGATCTTCGTGGCGATGCACACATGACAGTACCCCCCCTTCTACGAGGGGCCTCCGGACCCTCAGGGCCAGGTTTGCCCGGGTGAGTTCTGTGGAAGGTCCGCACCAAACGATCTGCGTTAATGTCAGACGCAGGAACCCACGTCCTCTCCTCTGGACCATACCCCTTCCAATGCACCAAGTACTGAAGGGACCGGCGATTCAGACGTGAGTCAATGATCTTTGACACTTGAAACTCCAAGTTACCATTGACCACCACTGGAGGAGGAGGTAGAGGTGATGGTATGACTGGTGCCACGTACCTCTTAAGTAATGACTTGTGGAACACATTGTGTATTTTAAACGTAGGAGGGAGGTCCAGACGAAATGCCACAGGATTAATTATGAAACTGATCCTGTACGGCCCGATGAATCTGGGGCCCAGCTTCCAGGAGGGAACTTTAAGTTTTATATTCCTGGTAGACAACCATACCAGATCGTTCACATTAAGATCTGGACCAGAAACTCTCCTCCTATCAGCCATACGTTTATAACGGTTCCCCATAGCACTCAGATTATTCAATACACCTCTCCACACTGAAGCAAGTGACGACGAGAAACGCTCCTCCTCAGGAACCCCAGAAGGGCCCCCCCCATTGAATGTACAAAACTGGGGATGAAAACCATATGCCCCAAAAAACGGGGACTTACCAGTGGACTCGCTCCGCCTGTTGTTAAGAGCGAACTCTGCCAGAGGCAAGAAAGAAGACCAGTCCTCCTGGTTCTCTGAGACAAAACACCGAAGATAAGTCTCTAGGCTTTGATTCAGACGCTCTGTCTGACCATTGGTCTGCGGATGAAAAGCCGAGGAAAATGACAATTGCATCCCCCGACGTAAACAAAATGCCCTCCAAAACTTGGACACAAACTGAGACCCCCTATCTGACACCACATCAGAAGGCAACCCATGAAGTCTCACAATCTCCCCAATGAACACCTGCGCCAGAGTTTTAGCATTAGGGAGGGCAGGAAGAGCAATGAAATGTGCCATCTTACTGAACCTGTCAACAACCACCAGTATGACAGTCTTCCCTGACGACTGAGGAAGGTCCGTGATGAAGTCCATAGACAAATGAGTCCATGGACGCTCCGGAAGTTTCAAGGGTAAGAGGGTCCCAGACGGACGGGTATGAGGGGTCTTAGAGCGAGCACAAACCCCACAGGACGCGACAAAAGTTAAAACATCTTTATTAACGTTAGGCCACCAAAACCGGCGAGAAAGGAGATCTAAAGTAGCCTTACTCCCTGGATGTCCTGCTAAAGCAGAATTATGATGTGCCTCAATAACCTTTTGTCTCAACTGATTTGGGACAAACAGTCTCCCTGGAGGTCCTGCAGGGGCGTCCCCCTGAGCCTCTAACACCTCCTCCTCAAGCTCAGAACATACAGCCGACACTACCACCCCTCCTGAAGGATAGGAATCGGGTCATCCATTTTCCCGGCCCCTGGGAAACTGCGAGACAAGGCATCCGCCTTAACATTCTTAGATCCAGGGCGATAAGTGACAACAAAATTAAACCTGGTAAAAAACAACGACCATCGAGCTTGTCTGGAATTCAGACGCTTAGCAGATTCCAAATACAGCAGGTTCTTGTGATCAGTAATGACGGTGACCGGGTGGACTGCCCCCTCCAAAAAGTGACGCCATTCTTCAAAAGCCAACTTAATGGCCAAAAGTTCCCTATTGCCGATATCATAATTCCTTTCGGCGGACGACAATTTTTTAGAAAAGAAAGCGCACGGATGCCATTTACCAGGGGACGGACCCTGGGACAATATTGCACCCACCCCTACGTCAGACGCGTCCACCTCCACAACGAACGGCTGTGATGCATCTGGTTGGATGAGAACGGGTGCCGAAGCAAAACATTTTTTCAAAGAGGAAAAAGCTTGGCAAGCTTTGTCCGACCATTTAGAAAAATCCGTCCCTTTTCTTGTCATGTCAGTGAGAGGTTTGACAACAGATGAGAAATTACAAATAAATTTCCGGTAGTAGTTAGCAAACCCCAGAAAACGCTGCAGAGCCTTAAGATCCTCTGGCTGATCCCATTCAAGCACTGCTCTCACCTTTTCAGGGTCCATACGGAAACCGGAGGCTGACACCAAGAAACCCAAAAACTGAAGTTCCTGTACGGCGAATACACACTTTTCCAGTTTGGCGTATAGTTTATTGTCTCGCAAGATCTGCAACACCTGTCTCACATGCTCCTGGTGAGACACAAGATCTGGTGAGTAAATTAAAATGTCATCCAAATATACGACCACAAACAGCCCCACCAGATGACGAAAAATGTCATTAACAAAATGTTGGAATACTGCTGGTGCAGTAGTCAGACCAAAAGGCATGACAAGGTTCTCATAATGTCCCTCCGGCGTGTTAAACGCCGTTTTCCACTCATCCCCCTCTTTTATCCTAATCAGATTATACGCCCCCCTGAGATCCAATTTAGAGAACCATTTGGCGCCAACAATTTGATTGAAGAGATCAGGAATCAGAGGGAGTGGATACGGATCTCGAACAGTAATCCGATTAAGTTCGCGGAAATCCAAGCAAGGGCGTAGGCCTCCATCTTTTTTCTTCACAAAGAAGAACCCCGCGGCCACTGGGGAAGATGAAGGTCTAATATGCCCTTTGGCCAGACTTTCCGAAATATAATCTTTCATAGCCTGCCTCTCAGGACCAGAAAGGTTATATAACCTAGCTTTAGGTAACTTAGCATCAGGAAGTAAATTAATAGAGCAGTCATATACGCGATGAGGAGGCAACTCCTGACACCCCTCCTCAGAGAACACATCCCCAAAGTCCTCCAAAAAAGGAGGCAAAGTACTAGGCACGACCGCACTGATGACTGTGTTCATGCAGTTACTTTTGCAAAACTCCCCCCATTGGCTTATATCTCTGGACTGCCAATTAATCACAGGGTTATGTTTAACCAACCAAGGAAGTCCCAACACAATAGGAGTAGGTAGACCCTCCAACACATAACAAGATAATAGTTCCCTATGTATTGCCCCTACCCGAAGGTCAATGTTATGAACCTCATGAACAAAGCTACCTTTGCCGAGAGGCCTGGCGTCAATGGAGAATATAGGGATCGGTTTGACCAATACACTCAGATGCATACCTTGAGCCTGAGCAAACTGAGCGTCAACCAGATTAGCCCCGGACCCACTATCAAGAAGAACAGAAATCTCTCCACTCTCGTACCAACCACCACCTCCACTGGTACAAGGAACTGAGAAGAACTAGCGGACGAAATACATACTCCCAGGTTGTCGTCCACCACACAACCTGGGATTAACAGTTTTCCGGCGACTTTTTGCTCAACAAGGCACGGGATGGACATCCCCCAACAAAATGTCCCTCTTTCCCGCAGAAGAAACACCTTCTAGTCCTGCGGCGTACAGCCAATCCCCTCCTACGAAATGATGTCCCTCCCAACTGCATAGGCTCCTCCGAACAGACAAGGGGAACCTCAACATAAGGGACTTTAGTAGTAGGTGGAGTAACAACAGGGGGCGGAGTTACCTCGCACCTCTCCCGGAGCCGTCTATCAGTACGGATAGCTAGGGCCATAGCAGCCTCCAGTGATGGAGGAGAATCATACTGAGCCAAAACGTCCTTTAATTTGTCAGAAAGCCCATGACAAAACTGGCTCCTAAGAGCTGGGTCATTCCACTGAGTATCTGTGGCCCATCTACGGAACTCAGAAGCAAATTCCTCCGCCGGACGATCTCCCTGCTGTATCTTACGTAATTTTGTCTCAGCAAGAGAGACCCGATCTGGGTCATCATATACCAAACCCAGGGCAGTAAAAAATCGATCTACTGACTGTAGAGCGGTGATCCCGGAGGAAGGGAGAAGGCCCAGGATTG
>JARQOD010008362.1:6178-35849 GCA_033576555.1 Oophaga sylvatica | reverse complement strand
GGGAGGCGCCGGACCCAGACCGCGACACCCATCGGACCAGACCGCATTGGACCGCCCCCCAAGGTAAGTATAATATAACTCATTTTTCTTATCTTTCTGGTTACATTGTTGGCTTATCTACAGCATTACAGAATTCTGTAGATAAGCCCCTGATGGCGGTAGCTGCAGCTTAAATACGAAAAATGGGGTGACAGATTGCCTTTAAAAATACAGCTAGATCTTGCACGTTAAAAATGAACATCTGAATGAGCCTTATAGGGTTTTACCAACGTCTTTAAAATTTTCCAGCTTTAGGCTATGTGCACACGTTCAGGATTTTTCGTGTTTTTTTAGCGTTTTTGCGGCGGTTTTCTGCTGCAAACACGCTGAAAAAACACATGCATTAAGCATTCTATTATTGGAATGCATTCCGTAATTTTTGTGCACATGCTGTGTTTTTTTCCGCGAAAAAAAACGCATTGCAGAAAAAAACACAGCATGTTCATTCATTTTCCAAAATCGCGGTGATTCCGCCGCCATAGGAATGCATTGAACCGCTTACTTTCCGCATGTGGCTATGCCCACCATGCGCAAAGTGAGCGGTTCATGTGCGGATGGTACTAAGGGTCTGGAGGAGAGGAGACTTTCCTCCAGGCCCTGGGTACCATATCCCTGTTAAAACAATAATTAAAATAAAAAATCGTGATATTCTCACCTTCTGGCGGCCCCCGAAGCTTTCCCGCTCCTCAGCGACGCTCCTGGCAACTGCCGTTCCCAGGGATGCCTTGCGACAATGACCCCAGATGACGTAGCGGTCTCACGTGATGCTACGTCATCTGGGGTCATTGTCGCCAGGCATCATTGGGAACGGAACTTGCCGGGAGCATTGCGAGGAGCGGGAAGGCTGTGGGGGCCGCCCAAAGGTGAGAATATCACGATTTTTTATATATTTTTTTATTTTTAACATTAGATCTTTTTACTATTGATGCTGTTTAGGCAGCATCAATAGTAAAAAGTTGGTCACACTTGTCAAACACTATGTTTGACTCGTGTGACCAACCTGTCAATCAGTTTTCCAAGCGATGCTACAGATCGCTTGGAAAACGCTAGCATTCTGCAAGCTAATTACACTTGCAAAACCTAGTTTTTGTGGGAATATGCATACCAATAAAATACATATTTCCCGCGGCAGGGAGGTGCGGGATTGCCGTGGAAATTTCAGCGGCAATACTGATACGTTTGCACATAGCCTTATAGCTGAATTATAAAAAGTGAGGGTATGTTCACACTACGTTTCGTCTGGCTCTTTGAGCGGGTCTGCTCTGAAACATGCCAGAAAATGCTTACAAATTTTGTTGAAAAGAATCTCCTATTCATTTCTGTGTTGATATATTCTGATCAGCTGTAATCAAGTACCTGTCTCCACTAGCACTAAGCATTCATGAATTCAATTTTATGATTTATTTTTATCATACCTTGCCTGTTGTTTCAATCCCTCTGATGGTGCACACATAGAGTACACCCCATGCACATGCCAAACTAAGCACTAGCCACCACTGAAGTGTGCCTGAGTCTTCAATCCTTGTCGAGACATTCAGCGTTTCTCTGTACCAAAAGTAATCCACAGGAGAGCTCCTCGCACACTCTGATTCCAAACCTAAAATTGCAAGATTATCAAATGTTCAATAGTAGAATGGATTTAGAATTCAGAACACTGCGGCGAGCAGATGTGTGGCCTATAAGCCATATTTACATTTAGTCATCAACACTCAGAGATCAAATCTACATATATAAAACTCAAAATCTGTAGTAGCCCGCTCTATACAAATCCACAGTTCTCGCTCGATTTGGGTGAAATTTGGCATCCCACAGGAGCAGAATACTGAGCACATTAACCCCTTTCTGCCATTGGATGTACTATCCCGTCCATAGTACCTGGGCCTGTAAGACCACGGACGGGATAGTACATCACATGCGATCAGACGCGTTCCCCCGCGGCCGGGTGTCAGCTGATTATCACAGCTGACACCCGGCACTATGTGCCAGGAGCGGTCACGGACCGCTCCCGGCACATTAACCCCTGGCACACTGCAATCAAAGATGATCGCAGTGTACCGAGGGCACAGGGAAGCATCGTGCAGGGAGGGGGCTCCCTGCGTGCTTCCTGAGACCCTCAGAACAGCGCGATGTGATCTGAGGCCTTCCTCCCTGCAAGACCCCAGATCCAAGATGGCCGCGGGGTCCTTCCGGGTCCTACAGGGAGGCGGCTTCCTCAGTGCCTGCTGAGAGCAGGCGCTGAGGAAGCCTGCAGCACTGCCTGTCACATCGCTGGTCTGACAGTGTGCAGTGCACATTGTCAGACCAGCGATCTGACCTTATACAGTGATTTCCCACCCTGGGACAAAGTAAAAAAGTTACAAAAAAAAATAACATGTGTGAAAAAAAAATTCCTAAATAACGGAAAAAAAAAAATTCCCCAATAAATTCATTTTCTTCATGTATATATAAAAAAATAAAAGTACACATATTTGGTATCGCCGAATCCATAATGACCCGCCCTATAAAACTGTCCCACTAGTTAACCCTTTTAGTGAACCCCTTAAAAAAAACAAAAAACAATGCTTTATCATAATACCGCCGAACAAAAAGTGGAATAACACACGATCAAAAAGACGGATATAAATAAACATGGTACCGCTGAAAACGTCATCTTGTCCTGCAAAAAAATAGCCGCCATACAGCATCATCAGCGAAAAAATAAAAAAGTTATAGCTCACAGATTGAAGCGATGCAAAAACAACTATTTTTTATATAAAATTGTTTTTATTGTATAAAAGCGTCAAAACATAAAAAAATTATATAAATGAGGTATCGCTGTAATCGAACTAACCTGAAGAATAAAACTGTGTTATCAATTTTACCACACGAGGAACGGTATAAACGCCCCCCCAAAAGAAATTCATGAATTGCTGATTTTTGTTCATTCTAACCTCCCAAAAATCGCAATAAAAAGCGATCAAAAAAGTCACGTGCCCAAAAATGGTACCAATAAAAACGTCAACTCGTCCCGCAAAAAATAAGACCTCACATGACTCTGTGGGCCAAAATATGCAAAAATTATAGCTCTCAAAATGTGGTGATGCAAAAACTATTTTTTGCAATAAAAAGCGTCTTTTAGCGTGTGACAGCTGCCAAACATAAAAACTCGCTATAAATAGTAAATCAAATGCACTTCATCACCCCCTTAGTTAGGGAAAAATAATAAAATTTTAAAAATGTATTTATTTCCATTTTCCCATTAGGGTTAGGGTTAGGGATGGGGCTAAAGTTAGGGTTAGGGTTGGGACTAAAGTTAGAATTAGGGTTAGGGTTGGGATTAGGAGTGTGTTAGGGTTAGGTTTGTGGTTAGGGTTGGGACTAGGGTTAGGGGTGTGTTGGGGTTAGGGTCGGAGTTAGAATTGTTTAGGCACTGTTTAGGCACATCAGAGGCTCTCCAAATGTGACATGGCGTCTGATCTCAATTTCAGCCAATTCTGCGTTGAAAAAGTAAAACGGTGCTCCTTCCCTTCTGAGCTCTGCCATGCGCCCAAACAGTAGTTTACCCCTACATATGGAGTATCAGCCTATTCAGGACAAATTGCACATTAACTATTGGGGTCTAATTTCTTCTGTTACCCTTGGGAAAATAAAAAATTGGGGGCGAAAATATCATTTTGTGCAAAAAAATTATGATTTTTTATTTTTATGGCTCTACGCTATAAACTTCTGTGAAACACTTGGAGGTTCAAAGTTCTCCCCACACATCTAGATAAGTTCCTCGGGGGGTCTAGTTTCCAAAATGGGTCACTTGTGAAGGGTTTCCAATGTTTAGGCACATCAAGGGCTCTCCAAAAGCGACATGACACCCACAGACCATTCCATCAAAGTCTGCAATCCTAAACGTCACTACTTCCATTCCGAGCCCAGACGTGTGCCCATACAGTAGTTTTCTCCCACATATGGGGTATCACCATATTCAAGATAAATTGGACAACAACTTTTGGGGTCCAATTCCTCCTGTTACCCTTGTGAAAATAAAATATTGGGGGAGAAAAAAATCATTTTTGTAAAAAAAAAAATGATTTTTTCTTTGTTTTTACGGCTGTACGTTATAAACTTCTGTGAAGCACTTGGGGGTTCACAGCGCTCACCATCGATAGATTGGCTTGTTTATGCCAGATCAAAAATCATTGTTCTCAGCAGCACATCACCCTGTGAAAACTGCAAATGTGCTGCTGATAACATGATACTGTATGGGAACAGATTGATCTAATAGTGATTGTTCTGTCCCCATTATTTTTCCTCACCTGGTCTAAAGAGGCCAGTAAACAAGCATCAAATGACTTCAATGTTGTCAAACAAACTCACCCCCCAATCCTGGAATGCATGGTCCTCTCACTCCCCAATCCTGGAATGCATGGTCCGTCCACCCCCATTACTGGTATATGTGGAGCCCAGCTGTGACTGAAGCCACATCTTCCAGAAGGGTGCACTGACAGAAGATCCCACTAGAGGTCATTGTACACGCACACATGCAGCTTACCTAAAAAGACCATTAGAGGAAGCTGTGTAAGACGTATAAAAACCAGTTTTTTGTTTCACTTTGCCTCAGATAAGATCAGACTTCCAGAGACTGTCAGACAGACAGATTGTCTGCTTGGAGAGTTCAGTCAGAGCTCAGGCAGATAGCAGAGCAGCTCAGCGCAGTTCAGTCTGCTGGTGGAGTCTAGTAGAGAGTGACACAGAGAAGTCACTCCAGCCTATTCAGAGCTGAATTAAGTGTGGCTCTGAGGCAAGCGTGCCGACGCTTGGAGAGCGGCGAAGAGGCAGCTCACCAACTGCCAGCGTGTGTGATCATAGGAGGACCTAGATAGGTCGAAGGCGAGAGGAATTTAATGAGACAGAGGAGCCTTAATAGCTCATCTCAACAAGTATAGCCGGACACTGGGATCCGAGCCTATAGGGATCTCCACGACCCAATAGGAGAACACCAGAGTTCCTGGAGGACTACAAGTCCCAGGAGTACCACCGCGCTGATACGTAGCAGGATCAGGAGGACGGAGTCCGGCTCGGCCGGGCCATCCAGGACCCTGTTCTTTCAGAGAGAAGATCCAATAACAAAGTCAGCCAGGTACAAGACAGAGACTAAGCTAGGCCCAGCTACACGCAGGCCAGAACTTATTACAAGAAAGGGAGAGAACAGGAGGCTACACACCTATCAAGTGGAGGAATCTGGATGTGCATCCTTCACCCTACAGTGCTCCGGGACATACCTGCAACAACATCAGTAAAGGTATGCAAAGAGACTGCATTGTGTGTGACTGACTTCTTATCTGCACCCTGCTTCACCATAGACTTTGAGGGACCAGTCCCACCTGTGGGGGGACTTAACATCTAGCTGCCATAACATCCCCTCAGAGATCTACCCTGCAGCGCTGGTCAATCAGATCAGAAACCACAGGTGGCGTCACAAACTATTACTATAATCCCCTGTAAATACCCCCCCATTGCATGACCGCCCAGGGCCACGGACCGAGTCCAGCTGCCAGTGACATCTCCCATAGAAATCAACGGGCTCGGTGCCGAGTACCCCATAGCCCTGGTACAATGTGGTGCGCGTCATCTTTGGCGTCACGAACAGGATCTGAAACTTACAATTTGTGAGTCCTGTGTTGCCTATTGGACTGTTTTGTGCAAAAAGACTGTGTGCTGTTGTGTGATTTTTGGTGCCATTTTCCACCATTTTACCGCCATTTACAGCGCCACGGCGCGAAAAATAGTGGGCAGGTCCTGTCTCCACCGCTGTGCCTTCAGAGCTGCAGCCTTCAGAGAAGGTAGGCTCCGATTAACTAGGGGGGCGCAAACATGTCGCAGCAGCCAGCTGACAGCGCGGCCCCGGCCGGCGGCCCCAATGACTTACCAACTGGCGCTGCAGCGCAGGATAGAAATGTGGGCCCCTTACCTGGTCCTGTGGCCCCCATAGTACCGCTAGCGCTGCCATACATGCCTGGAGCAAAGTGGCTCCCTCAGTACAGCGGCAAGCCAGACACCCTGCCCGGGTTCAAGCGAAAAATCTGCAGCATAATGGACATGTATCCTATGACAGAAAAGCAAAGAGCTGCAGTAGTAATAGGGCAATTAACTGGTGCTGCTGAGAGAGAAGTAGAGACTTGGACAGCTGCAGATCAGGAATCAGTGCTTGCAATCTTCTTAAAGCTACAGACTATCTTTGAGGACCGCACTGAAACAGATCTCCGGATGAGTTTCTATCAATGCTCCCAGAAACCAGATGACAGCATTAGGGACTATGCTTGCCGGCTGCAAGGGGCCCTGCGAACTCTTAAAGAAGTAAACCCTATAAGTGTTACCAACGAAAATCAAATGTTAAAGGAACAATTTGTACGGGGACTGAGGTCTCAAGCGGAAAGCAGAACTGTGCACTGGTGGTCCGTGGATCATCCTGATGCTACCTTTGATGCTCTTAAGGATATGGCCATAAAAGGACTGCGACCTCTGGAAACACCCAGGATGGCAACCCAGTGTCACCCAAGTGAAGCCATTCCAAAGTCAGCAGCATTCCCCTTTTTCCCGCTGGCTGCGGAAGCCAAAACGCAGGTGGCGCCCCTTACTGAGCTGGACTATTTGCGCTCAGAAGTGCGTCAGTTAACCAAAAACCTGGCCACTGTAATGAGTGCCCTGCAACTGCCGAGGGAGGAAGAAGGAAAGATTCTGCTAGCTGATTGCCCAGAGGATGTCCCTTGGATGCGCCGGAGGAAGGGAGGACGTCGCCCCACCGGAGGAGGACAACGCCACCTCCAGGAAGGACCCGCGACCAGCATCATCCTCGCCGAGAGCTCATCTGCTATCGCTGCCACAGAGAAGGTCACCCAGCACGTCTGTGTCCTTTAAACGAGCAAATCCTGGGTCCGAGGGCCAACACCCAGGAATAGACTCTTCAGGCCCCTCAGACTGGAACCGCAGGTTTGTGGGAGAAAGACCATACCTGTCCATCATACTGGACGGGATCGCAATCCCTGCCCTGCTGGACACTGGATCTCAGGTAACCATCATACCTGATGTTCTCTACAATAAGTACTGGTCCAGTGACAGTCTCCAACCCCCAAACCCTGACTTTGCCGTGTATGCCTCTAATGGCCTCCCTCTTGAGTTACGGGGAGCTAAAGATGTAGACGTAAAAGTGGGGAGAGTGGAGCTAAAGAATCAGGGA
The DNA here is from genome assembly GCA_033576555.1 of Oophaga sylvatica. NCBI lineage: Eukaryota > Metazoa > Chordata > Amphibia > Anura > Dendrobatidae > Oophaga > Oophaga sylvatica. The sequence goes on along the minus strand of JARQOD010008362.1, from coordinate 28,603 downwards.
CTTCTTGTAGTAAAGACTGTTAATGAAGAAAATGGGTTGAATGTGGTCTTAGGCACTAACATTATTAGTAACTGTTTGGAGGAGGTTGTGTTTTTACTCCAACAGCTCGCCGAAATTGCCAGACTGAGGCAAAAGGGAGAGATCCGGAGGGAGATCCGAACCCTGATGTGCCAGCAGCAAGTGAAACTGACCGGTGGTGAGATTGGTAATGTACGGGTAACAGACCCGAACCCCATTGTGATACCCCCCATGAGTGAAATGCTTATATGGTGTAGAGCAGCAATAGGTCTAAGAGGACGGGACTACCAAGCAGTAGTAGAGCCCCATTGTTCAGAGCACAGACCTACACTCTTAACTGCCAGAGGGGTAGTGGAGGTACATAATGGGAGGGTGCCAGTGCGTCTTCTCAACTGGGGAGAGGATGAAGTCAAACTACCACGTTATGCCACTGTTGCTAAGTTACATGCTGTGGACAATAACTCCATTCACCCGACGGAGCCCTTAACCTCCCCACAACAAGTGGAGGATAACGGTCCGACCACCCAGGTGGAGGATTGATGTCGACAGCTCCATGTTGGGATAGACACCACTCCAGCCCACCAGAAACAAGGAGTATACCGAGTAGTTCAGGAGTATACACAGGTATTCAGCAAACACCCACTCGACTTTGGGACAATAAAAGGGGTTCAACATCACATCCCCACAGGCAATCATCCTCCCATCAAAGAACGGTACAGGCCTATACCACCAGCGCACTACCAGAAAGCCAAGGAGATGTTGCGTGATATGAAGGAAGCAGGGGTGATAAGGGATAGTTGTAGTCCCTGGGCAGCACCTCTAGTCCTAGTCAGGAAAAAGGATGGAAGCATGAGAATGTGTAGATTACAGACAGGTAAATCGCATTACACATAAAGACGCATATCCTTTACCACGCATTGAGGAATCCTTAGCTGCACTAAAAACTGCTAACTACTTTTCCACCCTTGACCTCACTAGTGGGTACTGGCAAGTAGCTGTGGCTGAGGAGGATCGGGAGAAGACGGCTTTCACCACCCCGATGGGACTCTGTGAGTTTGACAGGATGCCATTTGGACTCAGCAGTGCCCCTGGAATGTTCCAGAGAGTGATGGAGAGCTGCCTTGGACATCTCAACTTTGAAACTGTGTTGCTGTACCTGGACGACGTCATAGTGTACTCCAAAACGTATGAAGATCACTTGAAGCACCTGGCGGAGGTATTCGAGTCACTGTCCAAATATGGGATGAAACTGAAGCCTTCAAAATGCCATCTGCTCAAACAGAAGGTACAGTATCTGGGACATATTGTTAGCTCAGAAGGAGCAGCGCCAGACCCTGAAAAGATCACCGCCATCCAGAAATGGCCGGAGCCGAGAAATCTCAAGGAGGTGCGACAGTTCCTGGGACTGACAGGATACTACCGGAGGTTTGTGAAGGATTACACCAAGAAAGCAGCGCCTCTGCAAGACCTCCTGGTGGGACAGTCCCTCAAGAGCAGAAATTCTCCTTTCCATTGGGGTAAAGAACAGGCAGAAGCATTCAAGGAAATGAAGGAGATCCTGACAGGTGATGAGATCCTAGCCTATCCTGACTACAGCCAGCCGTTCCTGCTGTATACTGATGCCAGCAATGAAGGATTGGGAGCAGTTCTCAGTCAGAAGCAAAATGGCCTGGAGAAAGTCATCGCCTATGCAAGCAGGAAGCTCCGCCCGACCGAGAGAAACCCAGAGAACTATAGCAGCTTCAAGTTGGAGTTCCTGGCACTGGTCTGGGCCATCACGGAGAGGTTTAAGCACTACCTAGCCTCCAGCAAGTTCACTGCCTACACTGATAACAACCCCTTGACGCATCTTGAAACAGCTAAGCTGGGAGCCATGGAACAACGATGGATGGCTCGGCTGTCGAATTACCAATTCACAATCAAGTACCGAGCAGGCCGCAAGAATGCCAATGCTGATGCCTTATCCAGGATGCCTCATGAATTGGACACAGAAGAGGAAGTGGATGATCTGGAAGAGATTGAACTACCTGCCTTTCACAGGAATGGGATAATCCATGAGCAACACGCCAGCAGGAAGCCGCGTGACAAGACGTTAAATCCTTTACCTCACCACAGTTGGAAGGAGACTCAGGACAGCGATCCCATTGTCAGCCATATCAAGGAGCTGATAACTCAGGAAGGTTCCTCCTTGGAGAAGGATGCGCCTGAACAAGCTAAGCAGCTGTGGAATGAGAGAAGCCGGTTGTTCATCTACCGTGAGAAGCTGTGCAGGAGATACGTCAACCCCAGGACCCATGAAATGGTTTGGCAGATCGTAGTTCCCAGAGCAGACATTCAGATGGTGTTAGAGGCCTACCACGATCAAGCGGGACACTTTGGCTGGAAGAAGCTGGAGACCCTGTTGAAGTGTCGTTTCTACTGGGTGGGAATGCGCAGCTCCATTGAGAGATGGTGCCAGAAATGTGGACCCTGTGGTCTCAGAAGAAAAGACTACAGCAGTCAGAAGGCACCCCTGCAACCCATCAAGACGACTCGTCCCTTGGAGATTGTGGCCCTGGATCATGTCAAATTGTCACCAAGCCGGTCAGGATACTCCTATGCCCTGACTATGGTGGATCACTACTCCAAGTTCCTGGTGGTCGCCCCTGTCAAAGATCTGACAGCAGAAACAGCAGCAAAGACGTTCCAAGCGTATTTCTGCAGACCACACGGATATCCTGAGCAGGTGCTAACTGACCAAGGCCCAGCCTTTGAAGCCGAATTGTTCAAGGAGTTCTGTCACTTGTACGGGTGTAAGAAGATCAGAACCACACCGTACCACCCCCAAACCAATGGTCTCTGTGAGAAGATGAATCACATCGTCATTGACCTGCTGAAGACTATACCACTCGAGGAGAGGAATCGGTGGCCAGACCTACTACCTGACCTAGTAGATTTGTACAATCACATACCTGTGAGTTCCACCAATTGCACCCCAGCTTATCTAATGCGGGCCAGACCAGGAAAGCTGCCCATGGATCTGGAGCTTGGTGTGGTAGAACCAGACGCAGATGTGACTACTGAGGACTGGGACACCCACAGACAGGAACAGTACAGGAAAGTACAGGCCTGTGTTGAAGATAGTCTTAATCGAGTAAGGGTTAAACAAGAAGATCGCTACAACAAAAGCGCGCCAGCTGAACCTTTCGCACCTGGTGAAGTCGTACTAAAAAGAAAGAGAAGATTACACAAACTCGACGATCAATGGGAAAGAGAGCCCTACATCATACAGAGTTCCAGGTTTGATAACAAGAAGATGTGCATAATAAGCAAGGATGGAGGAAAAACGACTGCAACTGTGTCCAGAGACCACCTGAAGTTGTGTCCGGACCCATTAAAGCTTCGTGAGGAAGAACCTGTTGTCCATCAGGAAGAGAGTGATGAAGCAGTCATACATACAGATTTGGGAGATTTACCTGCAGATTGGCCCAGAATTGGAGACGCTGTAATCATTCCCGTGCTTCAATTCTATCCACCTCAAGAAGAACCTCTACAACCAGTTGTTGCAGTAGAGTCAGTACCAGAGGAACCTGCCCCAGCAGAACCTCAACAAGTGGAACCCCAAGAAGTCGAACCTCAGGAAGAAGGATCCCCTGCAGAAGTCGAGCCAGTTCACCCAGCTCCCAGTGTGCTTACCAGTCCAGTAGCGAGATTAAGGCAATTCTATACTTCACTTTCACGCAGACCAGACAGGGAAACTGCTACCTCACAGGTCATTGCACCACGCAGATCAGAACGTAGCACAAAAGGAAACATCCCTGCCAGGTTTAGAGATTAGTTCTACCCTGAGTAAATGTAGATAATTGTTTAGAGTCACTGTACATAAATGTATATATCTTTGTTTATACTATGCTTTATTATATAGATATTTATTAACCTGTTTTTCCCTTGGAACAAGTGAATGGACATTAATTTTACTTGTTTTCTCTACCCCTTTTTGAGCATTCCTTTTCCAAAAGAGACTGGGACTTTTAAGGTTGCTCAATTCCTCAACCCTTCATTATGCTAATGTATATAGTTATTTGTTTATTTTTATGAAACCGTTCAAGAGTGCCTTACCTCCTGCAAAGGAAGAATTGTTTTTGATATGTTATTGCTCTGTTACCTGTTTTTGTATTTCAGCCCCGGAGTGCTGAGTTCTACTAGGGGGGAATGTGGAGCCCAGCTGTGACTGAAGCCACATCTTCCAGAAGGGTGCACTGACAGAAGATCCCACTAGAGGTCATTATACACACACACATGCAGCTTACCTAAAAAGACCATTAGAGGGAGCTGTGTAAGACGTATAAAAACCAGTTTTTAGTTTCACTTTGCCTCAGATAAGATCAGACTTCCAGAGACTGTCAGACAGACAGATTGTCTGCTTGGAGAGTTCAGTCAGAGCTCAGGCAGATAGCAGAGCAGCTCAGCGCAGTTCAGTCTGCTAGTGGAGTCTAGTAGAGAGTGACACAGAGAAGTCACACCAGCCTATTCAGAGCTGAATTAAGTGTGGCTCTGAGGCAAGCGTGCCGACGCTTGGAGAGCGGCGAAGAGGCAGCTCACCAACTGCCAGCGTGTGTGATCATAGGAGGACCTAGATAGGTCGAAGGCGAGAGGAATTTAATGAGACAGAGGAGCCTTAATAGCTCATCTCAACAAGTATTGCCGGACACTGGGATCCGAGCCTATAGGGATCTCCACGACCCAATAGGAGAACACCAGAGTTCCTGGAGGACTACAAGTCCCAGGAGTACCACCACGCTGATAAGTAGCAGGATCAGGAGGACGGAGTCCGGCTCGGCCGGGCCATCCAGGACCCTGTTCTTTCAGAGAGAAGATCCAATAACAAAGTCAGCCAGGTACAAGACAGAGACTAAGCTAGGCCCAGCTACACGCAGGCCAGAACTTATTACAAGAAAGGGAGAGAACAGGAGGCTACACACCTATCAAGTGGAGGAATCTGGATGTGCATCCTTCACCCTACAGTGCTCCGGGACATACCTGCAACAACATCAGTAAAGGTATGCAAAGAGACTGCATTGTGTGTGACTGACTTCTTATCTGCACCCTGCTTCACCATAGACTTTGAGGGACCAGTCCCACCTGTGGGGGGACTTAACATCTAGCTGCCATAACATCCCCTCAGAGATCTACCCTGCAGCGCTGGTCAATCAGATCAGAAACCACAGGTGGCGTCACGAACTATTACTATAATCCCCTGTAAATACCCCCCCATTGCATGACCGCCCAGGGCCACGGACCGAGTCCAGCTGCCAGTGACATCTCCCATAGAAATCAACGGGCTCGGTGCCGAGTACCCCATAGCCCTGGTACAATGTGGTGCGCGTCATCTTCATGGTCCTCTCACCCCCATTTCCTGGTATTCATGGTCCCCCAACCCCCTAACCTGGTATGCATGGTCCCCTCACCCCCCCAATCCTGGTATGCATGGTCCTCTCACCCCCATTTCCTGGCATGCATGGTCCTCACACCCCCTATCCTGGTATGCATGGTCCCCTCACCCTCTATCCTGATATGCATGGTCCCTTCACCCTCTATTCTGATATGCATGGTTCCCTCACCCCCATCCTGGTATATATGGTCCCTTCACACCCAATCCTGGAATGCATGGTCCCCTCACCCCCCCAATCCTGGTATGCATGGTACCCCCTCATCCCTATCCTGGTATGTATGGTCCCCTCACCTCCCAATCCTGGTATGCATGGTCTCCTCACCCTCCTATCCTGGTATGCATGGTCCCCTCATCCCCAAATCCTGGTATACATGCTACCCCTCACCCCCTATCCAGGTATGCATGGTCCCCTCACCCCCTATCCTGGTATGCAAGGTCCCCTCACCCTATATCCTGATATGCATGGTCCCCTCACCCCCTATCCTGATATGCATGGTCCCCTCACCCCCTATCCTGGATGTATGGTCCCCTCACCCCCAATAATGGAATGCATGGTCCCCTCACCCCCCCAATCCTAATATGCATGGTACCCCCTCATCCCTATCATGCTATGCATGGTACCCACTCATCCCTATCCTGGTATGTATGGTCCTCTCACCCCCCAATCCTGGTATGCATGATACCCTCTCATCCATATCCTGGTATTCATCAAGGTCCCACACACCCCCCAATCCTGGTATCCATGGTACCCCCTCACACCTATCATGGTATGCATGGTCCCCTCACCCCAATCCTGGTATGCATGGTCCTCTCACTCCCCAATCCTGGAATGCATGGTCCCCTCACCCCCAGTCCTAGAATGCATGGTCCCCTCACCTCCTGTCCTGGAATGCATGGTCCCCTCACCTCCCAGTCCTGGTATGCATGGTTCTCTCACTCCCCTTCCTGGTATGCATGGTCCCCTCACGCTCCTATCCAGGTATGCATGTCCCCTCACCCCCAATCCTGATATGCATGGTCCCCTCACCCCCCTATCCTGGTATGCATGGTCCTCTCACCCCCCTATCCGGGTATGCATGGTCTCTCACCCCCAATCCTGATATGCATGGTCCCCTCACCCCACTATCCTGGTATGCATGGTCCTCTCACCCCCCAATCCTGGTATGCATGATACCCTCTCATCCATATCCTGGTATTCATCAAGTTCCCTCACCCTCCAATCCTGGTATGCATGGTCCCCTCACTCCCCAATCCTGGAATGCATGGTCCCCTCACCCCCAGTCCTAGAATGCATGGTCCCCTCACCTCCTGTCCTGGAATGCATGGTCCCCTCACCTCCCAGTCCTGGTATGCATGGTCCTCTCACTCCCCATCCTGGTATGCATGGTCCCCTCCCCCTCCTATCTAGGTATGCATGGTCCCCCCAATCCTGATATGCATGGTCCCCTCACCCCCCTATCCTGGTATGCATGGTCCTCTCACCCCCCTATCTGGGTATGCATGGTCCCCACACCCTCCTATCCTGGTATGCATGGTCCACTCATCCCCAATCCTGGTATACATGGCACCCCTTACCTCCCAATTCTGGTATGCAAGGTCCCCTCATCCCCAATCCTGGTATGCATGGTACCCCTCACCCCCTATCCTGGTATGCATGGTGCCCCTCATCCCCCAATCCTGGTATGCATGGCCCCCTCACCCTCCAATTCTGGTATGCATGGTCCACTCACCCCCCTTCCTGGTATGCATGGTCCCCTCACTCTCCTATCCAGGTATGCATGGTCCACTCACCCCCAATCCTGATATGCATGGTCCCCTCACCTCCTATCCTGGTATGCATGGTCCTTTTACCCCCCTATCCTGGTATGCATGGTCCCTCACCCCCAATCCTGGTATGCATGGTCCTCTCATCCCCTATCCTGGTATGCATGGTCCTCTCACCCCCCTATCCTGATATGCATGGTCCCCTCACCCCGATTCCTGGTATGCATGCCACCCCATTCCTCATTTCTGGTATGCATGGTCCTCTCACGCCCCTTTCCTGATACGCATGGTTCCCTCACCCCCATTCCTGGTATGCATGGCACCCCATTCCTCATCCTGGTATGCATGGTCCCCTCACCCACCAATACTGGTATGTATGGACCCCTCACCCCCAATCTGGTATGCCTGGTACCCCCTCATCCCTATCATGGTATGCATGATCCCCTCACCACTCAATTCTGGTATGCATGGTCCCCTCACCCCCCAATCCTGGTATGCAAGGTCCCCTCATCCCCAATCCTGGTATGCATGGTACCCCTCCCCCCCTATCCTAGTATGCATGGTACCCCTCATCTCCCAATCCTGGTATGCATGGCCCCCTCACCCTCCAATTCTGGTATGCATGGTCCTCTCACCCCCCATCCTGGTATGCATGGTCCCCTCACTCCCTTATACTGGTATGCATGGTCCCTCCCCCCTATCCTGGTATGCATGGCACCCCATTCCTCATCCTGGTATGCATGGTCCCCTCACCCCCAATCCTGGTATGTATGGTCCCCTCACCCCCCTATCCTATATGCATGGTCCCTCACCCCCCTATCCTGGAATGCATGGTCCCCTCACCCCCCTATCCTGGTATGCATGGCACCACATTCCTCATCCTGGTATGCATGGTCCCCTCACCCCCAATCCTGGTATGTATGGTCCCCTCACCCCCAATCCTGGAATGCATGGTACTCCCTCATCCCTATACTGGTATGTATGGTCTCCTCACCCTCCAATCCTGTTATGCCTGGTACCCCCTCATCCCTATCATGGTATGCATGGTCCCCTCACCCCTCAATTCTGGTATGCATGGTCCCCTCACCCCCAATCCTGGTATGCATGGTCCCCTCAACCCCAATCCTGATATGTATGGTCCCCTCACCCTCTAATCCTGGAATGCATGGTCACCTCACCCCCAATCCTGGAATACATGGTCCTCTCTGCCCCCAATCTTAGTTTGCATGGTCCCCTCACCCCCCCAATCCTGGTATGCATGGTCTCCTCACCCCCCAATCCTGGTATGCATGGTCCCCTCATTCCCAATCCTGGTATACATGGTCCCCTCATCCCCAATCCTGGTATGCATGGTCCTCTCACCCCCTATCTGGTATGCATTGTCCTCTCACCCCCTTTCCTGGTATGCATGGTCCTCTCACCCCCTATACTGATATGCATGGTGCCCTCATCCCCATTCCTGGTATGCATGGCACCCCTTTCCTCATCCTGGTATGCATGGTCCCTCACCCCCCAATACTGGTATGTATGGTCCCCTCACTCCCAATCCTGGTATGCATGGCACCCTATTCCTCATTCTGGTATGCATGGTCCCCTCACCCCCCAATCCTGGTATGTATGGTCCCATCACCCTCAATCCTGGAATGCATGGTACTCCCTCATCCCTATCCTAGTATGTATGGTCTCCTCACACCCCAATCCTGTTATGCCTGGTACCCCCTCATCCCTATCATGGTATGCATGGTCCCCTCACCCCTCTATCCTGGTATGCATGGTCCTCTCACCCCCTATCCTGGTATGCATGGTCCTCTCACCCCCCTTTCCTGGTATGCATGGTCCTCTCACCCCCTATCCTGATATGCATGGTGCCCTCATCCCCATTCCTGGTATGCATGGCACCCCTTTCCTCATCCTGGTATGCATGGTCCTCTCACCCCCTATCCTGGTATGCATGTCCCCTCACCCCCAATCCTGATATGCATGGTCCCCTCACTCCCCTTCCTGGTATGCATGGTCCCCTCACGCTCCTATCCAGGTATGCATGTCCCCTCACCCCCAATCCTGATATGCATGGTCCCCTCACCCCCCTTTCCTGGTATGCATGGTCCTCTCACCCCCTATACTGATATGCATGGTGCCCTCATCCCCATTCCTGGTATGCATGGCACCCCTTTCCTCATCCTGGTATGCATGGTCCGCTCACCCCCCAATACTGGTATGTATGGTCCCCTCACTCCCAATCCTGGTATGCATGGCACCCTATTCCTCATTCTGGTATACATGGTCCCCTCACCCCCCAATCCTGGTATGTATGGTCCCATCACCCCCAATCCTGGAATGCATGGTACTCCCTCATCCCTATCCTAGTATGTATGGTCTCCTCACACCCCAATCCTGTTATGCCTGGTACCCCCTCATCCCTATCATGGTATGCATGGTCCCCTCACCCCTCTATCCTGGTATGCATGGTCCTCTCACCCCCCTATCCTGGTATGCATGGTCCTCTCACCCCCCTTTCCTGGTATGCATGGTCCTCTCACCCCCTATCCTGATATGCATGGTCCCCTTACCCCTATTCCTGGTATGCATGGCACCCATTTCCTCATCCTGGTATGCATGGTCCCCTCACCCCTCAATACTGGTATGTATGGTCCCCTTACTCCCAATCCTGGTATGCATGGTACTCCCTCATCCCTATCCTGGTATGTATGGTCTGCTCACCCCCCAATCCTGTTATGCCTGGTACCCCCTCATCCCTATCATGATATGCATGGTCCCCTCACCCCTCAATTCTGGTATGCATGGCTGTTGTGAACACTTTCAATCTGACTTCTGAGTTTGGGCTTCCCTGGTGGTCACAGATGGTAATGAAGCTGCTTTGGCTAACAGAAGTCTATCACCTGAGGGCGATGATTGGCAATCAGGTGTTGCTGACTAGGGAGATATTATTGAGCAGCCTTCCCATGATCCTTGCCGGTGATTTGTTTCTTTCTGAGCCCTTTTGGAAGTCTGCTTGCTTCCTGCTTTGTCCTGCAACTTTCAGATAAGTTATTTTGCTTTTTATTTCTGTGGCATTTGTTTTCCTTTTGTCTATCTCAGTTATCTGCCTTTCTGGAGTTAGTACAGCCAGGTTCCCCTGCGGGGGCCTGCGCTGGACTCTGTTTCTCATTTGCCACTGTTTATGTATTTCCAGTTCCCTGTTAATTCAGTATCTGCTGATTTGCTACCAGTTCACACCAGAGACAGTTTATGTATTTCCAGTTCCCTGTTATTTCAGTATCTGCTGATTTGCTACCCGTTCACACCAGAGTTCTGATCTAGCAGGGGAGAGATCGTGTGGTCTCAGTATTTTTGCATATCAGACGTGTTGGAATATTTCTTAGGGTTTTTGCTCGATTGCAGACAGTATTCTTTCCTGTCCTGTTCTATCTAGACAGTTTGGGCCCCAGCATTTGCTTGATCTATTTTCTGCCTGTGTTTGTATTTCATCTTGTCTCGCCTCCAATATATGTTTGGGGGCTACCTATTCCTTTGGGGCTCTACTCCAGGGCAGTTAGCTTTCCCCTTTCTCTCTTTAGGCTTAGTTAACTCTCCAGCTGTGTCGAGGCATCGAGGGCACCGTAGGTACGTCCCACGGCTACTTCTAGTTGTGCTGTCAGTTTAGTGGTCTGGTTGCCTAGCCTTTTTTTGCTATTGTCCTACTCTGCTACCAAATCATAACAGAATCACCGGCCTAACTGTAAATTCTAGGGTACTCAAAAGAAGGAAAGAATAGTAAAAAAAAAAAGTGTAAGAATTTTTTATATATTTTTTCCTCTTTTTCTCTGGGGGCCGTAGGAGGATTTTTTCTTCAATGGAGACTAAGCAGTTGTCTAATCGTGTTGAGCAGCTCGCTGCTGAAGTTCGGGGAATTTCTGTCTATCTCACTCAGGTGTCTGCTGTGGAACCTAGGATTCCTATTCCTGATTTATTTTCTGGGGATCGGTCTAAATTTTTGAACTTTAAGAATAATTGTAAGTTGTTTTTTTCCTTGAAACCTAATTCCTCGGGGAACGCAGTGCAGCAAGTTAAAATTGTCATCTCCTTCTGGCACGGCGACCCTCAGGACTGGGCATTTTCCCTGACACCTGGGTATCCTGTTTTGGCTAATGTTGATGTGTTTTTTCAGGCTCTGGGGTTGTTGTATGATGAACCTAATGTTATTGATCAAGCTGAGAAAACCTTGTTGGCATTGAACAAGGGTCAGGAAGTGGCAGAGTTATATTGTCAGAAATTCCGAAAGTGGGCGGTCCTTACTAAATGGAACGATGATGCCCTAGCGGCGCTTTTTTCGGTGAGCTCTGGCAGAAATCGTAAAAGATGTTATGGTGAGATTTCCTGTCCCCTCTGGTCTCAACGACTCTATGTCATTAGCCATTCAAATTGACAGATGTTTACGTGAACGTAGAACATATGCGAGAGGTGGTGATGCCTTTCGAACGAACCTCTGAGCCCATGCAGTGTGATAGGGTTGTTTCTGGGGTTCAGCGTCGAGAATTTCGAAAGCATAATACGTTGTGCTTCTATTGTGGGGACGCTTCTCATACTATTTCCGTCTGCACTAGGAGGGGAAAACGTTTTGCTCGCTCATTTGTTTTAGGCAATGTACAGCCTAAATTTCTCTTGACTGTTACCTTGATCTGTTCCTTATCCTCATTTTCTGCTAAGCCTTTTGTTGATTCAGGAGCAGCCCTGAACCTGATGGGTTTTGACTTTGCCAAACGTTGTGGTTTTCCCATGGTACCCTTGCGGCCTCCTATTCCTTTGCAGGGTATTGATGCTACCCCTTTGGCAGAGAATAAACCCCAGTTTTGGACCCAGGTGATAATGCGGGTAGCCCCGGACCACAAAGAGAATTGTAAATTTTTAGTGTTGCATAATTTACATGACATTATTGTACTGGGTTTTTCTTGGTTGCAGACCCATAATCCTGTTTTGGATTGGAAGTCAGTGTCTGTGGTCAGTTGGAGTTGTCAATGTGTTCGTGGTGACACTCCTATTTTTTCTACCTCTCCCCAGTCTCAGGATGTTCCAGGCTATTTGCGTCCTTGCCTCCTCACAGGAGTTAAGATTGCGCGATTGAGTTAGTGCCCGGTTGTAAATTTCCCAAGGGTCTACTCTTCAATTTGTCTGTACCTGAGCATCATGGTATGCGATCTTACAGTACAGACCAAAAGTTTGGACACACCTTCTCATTCAATGATTTTTCTCTATTTTCATGACTATGAAAATTGTAGAATTGTAGAATCACACTGAAGGCATCTACTTTGAAGAACCTAGAATATAAGACATATTTTCAGTTGTTTCACACTTTTTTGTAAAGTGTAATGTATAATTCCACATGTGTTAATTCATAGTTTTGATGCCTTCAGTGTGATTCTACAATTTTCATAGTCATGAAAATACAGAAAAATCTTTGAATGAGAAGGTGTGTCCAAACTTTTGGTCTGTACTGTATATCAAAGAGTCATTGGAGACGGGTCATATTAGACCGTACTCTTCACATTTAGGTGCCGGCTTTTTCTTTGTGGCCAAGAAGGATGGTTCATTGAGGCCTTGTATTGACTATCGATCCTTAATAAGATCACTGTTAAATGTCAGTATCCATTACCCCTAATTTCTGATTTATTCTCCAGAGTGAAAGGTGCTAGTTGGTTTACCAAGCTTGACCTTAGGGGGGCGTATAATCTTATTCGCATTAAGCATTGTGATGAATGGAATACGGCGTTTAATACTCCTGAGGGGCATTTTGAGTACCTAGTGATGCCTTTTGGGCTCACTAATGCCCCTTCCGTCTTCCAATCTTTCATGAACGATATTTTCCGTGATTTTGTGGATAAGTTTATTTGGACGATATTTAGATTTTTTCCAATGACTGGGATTCTCATGTGGAACATGTTCGGATGGTATTCCGGATTTTGAGAGAAAATGCTTTGTATGTTAAGGGATCGAAATGTCTCTTTGGCGTACAGAAGGTTTCATTTTTGGGATTCATTTTGTCTCCGTCCGCTATTGAAATGGACCCGACCAAGGTTCAGGCCATTTGTAATTGGGTTCAGCCCACTTCCTTGAAGGCTGTTCAGAGATTTTTGGGTTTTGCTAATTTTTACAGTAAATTCATAAGTAATTTTTCTGGTATTGTGAAACCACTGATGGATTAGACCTAAAAGCGTTCTGATGTGGTGAATTGGTCTCCAGAGGAAGTTTCAGCGTTTCAGGATCTTAAGCAGAGATTCACTTCTGCTCCTGTTCTACGGCAACCTGATGTTTCTCTACCTTTTCAGATTGGTGCAGGAGCCGTTTTGTCCCAAAGGGATCCTGTAACCTCTAAGAGTAACCCTTGTGCCTTCTTCTCTCGAAAATTTTCCCCAGCTGAACGTAATTATGATGTGGGGAATCGGGAAAAATTGGCTGTGAAGTGGGCGTTTGAAGAGTGTAGACATTGGTTGGAGGGAGCCAAACATCAAGTTGTGGTCCTCACTGACCACAAGAACTTGATCCATCTCGAATCAGCCAAGCGATTAAATCCTAGACAGGCCAGGTGGGCTTTGTTTTTCACGCTTTTTAATTTTGTGGTCTCCTTTCTTCCGGGCACTAAGAATGATAAGGCGGATGCCCTCTCTAGGAGTTTCCTTGCGGATTCTCTTGATGTGACTGAGCCTACTGCCATTCTAAAGGAGGGTGTGGTTCTTTCCACTATCTCACCCGTTTTGAGACTGGCCCTAGAGGATTTTCAGGGGGATAAACCTGAATGATGCCCTGTGGGGAAATTGTATGTCCCCGACCAATGGAGGAAGAAAGTAATGTCTGAAATTCATTGCTCCGCGTTTGCTGGACATCCCGGTATTTTTGGTACCAGAGATTTGGTGAGTCGGTCTTTTTGGTGGCCTGCCTTATCTCGTGATGTCAGGAATTTTGTGCAGTCCTGTGGGACTTGTTCTTGGTCCAAACCCTGCTCTCGCTCTAGTTTATTGCTAAAGCCACTGCCTGTGCCTAGAAGGCCATGGACCCATATCTCTATGGATTTTATTTCCGACCTCCCTGTCTCTCTGAGAATGACTGTCATCTGGGTGATCTGTGATAGAGTTTCCAACATGGTCCATCTTGTGCCACTGCCGAAGTTGCCATTCTCTTCCGATTTGGTGCCCTTGTTTTTTCAGCAGGTGGTTCATTTGCATGGCATTCCGGAGAACATTGTGTCTGACAGAGGAGTTCAATTTGTTTCCAGATTTTGGTGAGCCTTTTGTTCTAAACTGGGAATTCAGTTGTCTTTCTCCTCTGCGTTTCACCCTCAGACCAATGGGCAGACTGAGAGAGCAAACCAGACTTTGGAAACTTATTTGAGATGTTTTGTATCTGCTGCCAAGATGACTGGGTCTCTTTTTTGCCCTTGGCTGAATTCGCTCTAAATAATAGGGCTAGTTCTTCCAATTTGATGTCCCCTTTTTTCTGCAATTTCGGGTTTCATCCTCGGTTTTCTTCAGGGCAGGTGGAGGCTTCTGCCTGTCCGGGTGTTGACTCTATGGTAGAGAGAATGCAGCAGATTTGGAATCAAGTAGTGGATAAGTTGTCTCCCTCTCAGGAGAGGGCCCAACGGTTTGCCAACCGGCATAGGACTGATGGTCCCCGGATTAAAGTAGGTGACATTGTTTGGTTGTCCTCAAGAAATATCCCTATGAAGGTTGTGTCTCCAAAATTTAAGCCAAGGTTCATTGGACCTTATAAGATTTTGGAAATCCTTAATCCCGTTTCTTTCCATTTGGCTCTTCCATGGACATTTAAAATTCACAACGTTTTCCATAAATCTTTGTTGAAAAGATTTGTTGAGCCAGTAGTTCCTATGGCTACGCCCCCTGAGCCTGTTTTGGTTGAGGGTTATCTTGAGTATGAAGTGGAGAAGGTATTGGATTCTCGTCCGGCTAGACAGAGACTCCTGTACTTGGTCAAGTGGAAAGGTTATGGTCAGGAGGACAATTCTTGGGTGTTTACTTCTGACATTCATGCTGAGATTGGTTCGCGCCTTTCACCGGGCTCATGCTGATCGGCCTGGTGGTGCAGGTGAGGGTTCCATGACCCCTCCTCAAGGGGGGTACTGTTGTGAACACTTTCAATCTGACTTCTGAGTTTGGGCTCCCCCTGGTGGTCACTGATGGTACTGAAGATGCTTTGGCTATCAGAAGTCTATCACCTGAGGGCGATGATTGGCAATCAGGTGTTGCTGACTGGGGAGATATAAGTGAGCAGCCTTCCATGATCCTTGCTGGTGATTTGTTTCTTCCTGAGCCCTTTTGGGAGTCTGCTTGCTTCCTGCTTTGTCCTGCAACTTTCAGATAAGTTATTTTGCTGATAATTTCTGTGGCATTTGTTTTCCTTTTGTCTATCTCAGTTTTATGCCTTTCTGGAGTTAGTACAGCCAGGTTCCCCTGCGGGGGCCTGCGCTGGACTCTGTTTCTCATTTGCCACTGTTTATGTATTTCCAGTTCCCTGTTATTTCAGTATCTGCTGATTTGCTACCAGTTCACACCAGAGTTCTTATTACTGCTGGACTTCCACATATTCCTCTTGCTAAACACTACTGTTGGACTTCCACGAATGAGTGCCAGTCGCACTCTTGCTGCATATTACTGCTGGACTTGTTTGTATTAGTTGTCGCTCCCCGCTACTAAGTTTGCTGGACATTTATGTTTTGTGCTGTGCACTTCATTACAATTGCAGGAAAGTCTCTGTTAGTTTATGTTCTACTTCTTGCTTTGTTAAATACACTTATTTGTCTCAGCTTTGTTCTCAGACTCGTTTTATCCCACGCAATCAGATTCCATAGTACAGACATAATTGTTACACTCTCCACCAGTCGGGCCTTTATGGCAGAGAGGCCCGACGGAAGCCTCTCCTCAGTGCAAGACATATGAAATCCTTCATAGAGTTTGCTAAAGAAATACATGAAGGACTCCCAGACTATGAGAAATAAGATTCTCTGGTCTGATGAGACGAAGATAGAACTTTTTGGTGATAATTTTAAGCAGTATGTGTGGAGAAAACCAGGCACTGCTCATCACCTGCTCAATACAATCCCAACAGTGAAACATGGTGGTGGCAGCATCATGCCATAGGTGTGTTTTTCATCTGCAGGGACAGGACGACTGGTTGCAATTGAAGGAAACTTGAATGCGGCTAAGTACAGCGATATCTTGGATGAAAACCTCTTCCAGAGTGCTCTGGACCTCAGACTTGGCCGAAGGTTCACCTTCCAACAAGACAATGACCCTAAGTACACAGCTAAAATAACAAAGGAGTGACTTCAGAACAACTCTGTGACTATTCTTGACTGGCCCAGCCAAAGCCCTGACCTAAACCCAATTGAGAATCTCTGGAGAGACCTGAAAATAGCTGTTCACCAACATTCACCATCCAACCTGAGGGAACTAGAGAGGATCTGCAAGGAAGAATGGCAGATGATCCCCAAATCCAGGAGTGAAAAACTTGTTGCATCATTCCCAAGAAGACTCATGGCTGTACTAGCTCAAAAGAGTGCTTCTACTCAATACTGAGCAAAGGGTCTGAATACTTATGACCATGTGATTTTTCAGTTTTTTTTTTTTTTATAAATTTGCAAAAATTTCTACATTTCTGTTTTTTTTTCAGTAAAGATGGGGTGCAGAGTGTACATTAATGAGAAAAAATTGAACTTTTTTGCATTTACCAAATGGCTGCAATGAAACAAAGAGTGAAAATTTTAAAGGGGTCTGAATAATTTCCAAACCCACTGTATGTTCAAGCTCCCAGGTGACTTAAAAGAATGGGTGACAGATAGAAAACCACTCAGCCAGAATGAGGCTGCAAGACTGGCTGATGATTGGTCTGCTAATCGACCAGGGCTTTGTCGAAGTACAGCCCCAGCGAGTCGCGAACTAGAGCTTACATGTAGGCCAGCGAGACCCATGGACTGGCAAGAGGAGGAACGGAGGGGACTTCGGACTGTAAAAAGAGGGGGGGTTTCCCAAGCCCCCAGTGCAGCCCACGTCAGGGCAAGGAGAATTAAGCTGCCATAACTGTGGACACATGGGACACTTTGCCAGGGAATGCCGGAACTTTCTAGCCCACATCATCCACGTCCCCAACCGTGAACACTGTGCTACAATGGCGCTGGAATGTTGAAGGAGACAGGATTTCACTACCCCGACCGGAAGAGGAAGAGGCATATGTGGTACAAGGACAAGTGTCACGGACTAGAAGGGACACCTCAGCGACCATGAACCAGCATTTGCAGCCGGTTTGGGTAGAGGGCGTGGAAGCTGCAGGGCTCCGTGAATCCGGAGCCTCTGTTACATTGGTCAAAGAACATCTAGTACCGGACCCACGTATTGTTACCGGCAGCCGGATGTTAGTCAACATATTTGTAGGAGAATCTCAACATTCGGAGGGCCCGACTGCATTTAGGCTGGGGTCACAGACATGGAATGGTGGATGTTGGAGTAGTGCGGCACCTACCAGTACAGTCATGGACAAAAGTTTTGAGAATGACACAAATAATAATTTTTACAAAGTCTACTGCTTCACTTTTTCTAATGGCAATTTGCATATACTCCAGAATGTTATAAAGAGTGATCAGCTTAACAGCAATTAGTTGCAAAGTCAATATTTGGCTAGAAAATGAACTTTATCTCCCAAAACACATTTCAACATCATTGCAGCCCTGCCTTAAAAGGACCAGCTAACCTCTTTTCAGTGATTGCTCCATTAACACAGGTGTGGGTGTTGATGAGGACATGGCTGGAGATCAATCTGTCATGATTAAGTAAGAATGACACCACTGGACACTTTAAAAGGAGGCTGGTGCTTGGCATCATTGTTTCTCTTCTGTTAACCATGGTTATCTCTAAAGAAACACGTGCAGTCATTGCAATGCACAAAAATGGCCTAACTGTTGTGAATGGGTTTGAGATGAGTTCTGAGCAGAGGCTCCCTCTGGTGGTTACAAGCGGTACTAGTGAGGATTGTGAGGACTGGGAATCAGGTGTTACTGATTGGTCTTATATAAGGGAGTCATTTTCCCATCAGGGTTGCCGGTGATCAATTGTTCTGGTCTGAATCCTTCTTTCCAGTTTCCCTTGTAGCCTGCTGTGTCGTGTCTGCATCTCCTGCTATCAGATAAGACAATTTCTTATTTTGTGTTTTTGCTATATTTTTTGCATTTTGTCCTGCACTTCTGTGGGGGCCTTCGGGGTCCCCTCCGGGGGCTTTTGCCCTCTCAGTTTAGTCCAGCCACTGTGTTTTGTACTTTTGCTTTTTCCAGTTTTTTTTCAGTGGCTGCTGTTTTGATTTTTTTACACCAGAGAACTAATTTAGGTGGTAGAGGTCGTGTGATCTCAGGTGATTTTGAAATTAGTAGAGTTGGTGTTTTTTCGGGGTTTTCTGAGATTGCAGTAAGTACCCTTCCTGTCCTTTTCTATTTAGATAGTTTGGGCCCCAGCGTTTGCTCATACTATTTTCTTTCTGTGTCAGTATTTCCTCTTGTCTAACCGCCATTACATGTTTGGGGGCTTTCTATTATCTTTGGGGTTCTGCTCCGGGGCAGATAGCTTTCCTATTTCTATCTTTAGGTGTAGTTAGTTTCTCAGGCTGTGACGAGGCGTCTAGGACCAACGTAGGAACGCTCCACGGCTGCCTCTAGTTGCGGTGGTTAGTCAGGGTACTGCAATATCATAGATTCCAACTGCTCTGGTGTATTTCCTTTTTTACCTGCACTCCTCAGCTACCGTAACATAACAGTATCACCGGCCATAAAAATTGTATGGTACTCACAGAAGGGAAAAAATATTTTGAAGGAAGAAAAGTTGTCAGAGATATTTTTCTGTTTGTTGCATTTTTTTTTTTTTTCCCTCTGTATCTCTGGGTGCTGGGGAGGATCTTTTCTCCCAATGGAGTTTGCACAGTTGTCTGGCCGTGTGGATCAGCTTGCCACTGAGGTTCAGAGTATTGCTGCATATCTTGCTAGGTTGCCTGTTGTGGAACCTAGGATCCCCATGCCAGATTTGTTTTTAGGGGATCGAGCTAAGTTTCAGAATTTCAAAAATAATTGTAAATTGTTTCTTGCCTTAAAATCTAAGTCCTCAGGAAACGCAGCGCAGCAGGTTCAAATTATCATCTCTCTCCTGCGCGGCGATCCTCAGGATTGGGCTTTTTCCCTGATACCTGGGGATCCTGTTTTGAGTGATGTTGATGCATTTTTTTCAGGCTTTGGGGTTATTGTACGATGAGCCTAATGTCACTGATCAAGCTGAAAAAGCCTTGTTGCATTAAATCAGGGCTTGATGACGCTGAGTTATACTGTCAGAGATTCCGTAGGTGGGCAGTCCTGACCAAATGGAATGACGACGCTTTGGCGGCCCTTTTCCGGAAGGGTCTGTCGGATAATGTAAAGGATGTTATGGTGGGATTCCCTGTCCCCTCTGGTCTCAATGATTCTATGTCATTAGCGATTCAAATTGACAGACGTTTGCGTGAGCGGAGAAGTATGCGTGGAGTGGTGTTGCCTTGTGAGCCAGCTGCTGAGCCCATGCAGTGTGATGGAGTGGTGTCTGGGGCACAGCGTCATGATTTTCGAAAGCGCAATGGGTTATGTTTCTACTGTGGTGATGCCTCTCATGCTATTTCAGTCTGCCCTAAGCGGGGAAGACATTTTGCACGCTCAGTTGTCTTGGGTAGTGTTCAGACTAAGTTTTTATTAACTGTCACTCTGATATGCTCTCTGTCCTCATTTTCTGCTCAGGCTTTCGTTGATTCTGGAGCAGCTATTAACCTGATGGATTATGATTTTGCTAAACGTTGTGGGTTTCCCTTGATACCCCTACAGAAGTCTATTCCTTTACTGGGGATCGATTCTACCCCTTTGGCTGAGAATAAACCCCAGTTTTCTACTCAGGTGATAATGAGGGTTGAACCTGATCACCAGGAGTGCTGCAAATTTTTGGTTCTATATAATCTGCATGACATTATAGTGCTGGGTTTCCCTTGGTTACAGTCTCATAATCCTGTTTTGGATTGGAAATCTGTGTCTGTAATCAGTTGGGCTGCCAATGTGTTAATACCAACACTCCTGTTTTTTCTGCCTCCCCCCAGGCTGAGGATGTTCCTGACTTTTTGTTTGATTTTTCTGATGTGTTTAGCGAAAGTAAATCTGCATCCTTACCTCCCCATAGGAGCTATGACTGCGCTATTGAATTAGTGCCAGGTAGTAAATTCCCTAAAGGTCGCCTTTTTAACTTGTCTGTACCTGAACATGACGCTATGCGGTCTTATATCAAGGAATCATTGGAGAAGGGTCATATCAGACCATCCTCTTCACCCTTAGGTGCCGGTTTTTTCTTTGTGGCCAAAAAAGATGGTTCATTAAGGCCGTGTATTGATTATCGTCTCTTGAACAATATTACTGTGAAATATCAATACCCGTTACCCTTGATTTCTGACCTGTTTTCCAGGGTGAAAAACGCTACTTGGTTTACCAAGCTTGACCTCAGGGGGGCGTATAACCTTATTCGCATTAAGCACGGTGATGAATGGAAGACGGCATTTAACACCCCTGAAGGGCATTTTGAGTACTTGTGATGCCCTTTGGGCTCACTAATGCTCCTTCCGTCTTCCAGTCCTTCATGAATGACATTTTCAGGGATTTTGTGGACAAGTTTCTGATTGTTTATTTGGATGATATCTTGATTTTTTCTAATGACTGGGACTCTCATGTGAAACATGTTCGAACTGTATTCCAGATTTTGAGAGAGAATGCTCTGTATGTGAAGGGATCAAAGTGTCTTTTTGGCGTACAGAAGATCTCATTTCTGGGATTCATTTTGTCCCCATCTGTTATTGAAATGGACCCGGTCAAGGTTCAGGCCATCTGTGATTGGGTCCAACCTACTTCATTAAAGTCTCTTCAGAGATTTTTGGGTTTTGCCAATTTTTTATCGTAAATTTATTGGTAATTTCTCGGTTATTGTTAAACCATTAACTGATTTGACCAGAAAGGGTTCTGATGTGGTGAATTGGCCTCCTGAGGCAGTCTCGGCGTTTCAGGAACTTAAGCAGAGATTCACTTCTGCTCCTGTTCTACGGCAGCCTGATGTTTCTCTGCCATTTCAGGTGGAGGTTGATGCCTCTGAAATTGGGGCAGGTGCCGTTTTGTCCCAAAAAGATCCAGAGACCTCTAAAAGTAACCCTTGTGCCTTTTTCTCTCGAAAATTTTCTCCTACTGAACGTAATTATGACGTGGGTAATCGGGAGTTATTGGCCATGAAGTGGGCTTTTGAAGAGTGGAGACATTGGCTGGAGGGAGCCAAACATCAGGTGGTGGTCCTTACGGACCATAAGAATCTGGTCTATCTGGAATCTGCCAAGCGACTCAATCCTAGACAGGCCAGGTGGGCCTTGTTTTTCACACGTTTTAATTTTGTGGTTTCCTTTCTTCCTGGCACTAAGAATGTTAAGGCGGATGCCCTCTCGAGGAGTTTCCTTGCGGACTCTCCTGAGCTATCTGATCCCTCTGTTATTTTGAAGGAGGGTGTAGTTCTTTCCGCCATCTCGCCCAATTTGAGACTTGCTCTGGAGGGGTGTCAGGAGGATAGGCCCGAGCGCTGCCCTGTTGGAAAATTGTTTGTCCCGGACCAATGGAAAAAGAGTGTGATGTCTGAGATTCATTGTTCCGCATTGGCTGGGCATCCCGGAATTTTTGGTACCAGAGACTTGGTTAGTCGGTCCTTTTGGTGGTCTACCTTGTCTCGCGATGTCAGGGAATTTGTGCAGTCCTGCGGGACTTGCTCTCGCTCCAAGCCTTGCTCTCGCTCTAGTGGTTTGTTGATGCCATTGCCTGTGCCCAAGAGACCATGGACCCATATCTCTATGGATTTCATTTCCGATCTTACTGTTTCTCAGAGAATGACCACCATCTGGGTAATTTGTGATAGGTTTTCCAAAATGATACATCTTGTGCCATTACCTAAGTTGCCTTCCTCCTCTGAATTGGTGCCGTTGTTCCTTCAGCACGTGGTTCGTTTACACGGCATTCCTGAGAACATTGTGTCTGACAGAGGAGTCCAGTTTGTTTCCAGATTTTGGAGGACTTTTTGTTCTAAACTGGGTGTTCAATTGTCTTTCTCCTCGGCATTTCATCCTCAGACCAA
>JARQOD010008361.1:0-35852 GCA_033576555.1 Oophaga sylvatica | reverse complement strand
CCCAAGCCAGTATGCTGCCAGACCCAGGGATACACCCCATGCCATTCTGCCAAAAAATGCAGCAGATCCAGCGAACGTATGCAGCAGCCTGGATTGATCTCTGGACCATAATGGAAATAAAAGCAGGTGATGCATTCTGGCCAATTATGAGAGAACACTTCATAGAATCATAGAATCATAGAATCATAGAATGGTAGAGTTGGAAGGGACCTCCTGGGCCTTCTGGTCCAACCCCCTGCTCAAAGCAGGATTCTCTAAATCATCCCAGACAGATGTCTATCCAGCCTCTGTTTGAAGACTTCCATTGAAGGAGAACTCACCACCTCTTGTGGCAGCCTGTTCCACTCATTGATCACCCTAACTGTCAAAAAGTTTTTTCTAATATCTAATCTGTGTCTCCTCCCATTCAGTTTCATCCCACTGCTTCTAGTCTTTCCTTGTGCAAATGAGAATAAAGATGATCCTTCTACAATGTGACAGCCCTTGAGATATTTGTAGACAGCTATTAAGTCTCCTCTCAGTCTTCTTTTTTGCAAGCTAAACATTCCCAAATCCTGCAACCGTTCCTCATAGGACATGGTTTGCAGACCGGTCACCATTCTGGTGGCTCTTCTCTGAACTTGCTCCAGTTTGTTGATGTCTTTTTTAAAATGTGGTGCCCAAAACTGGACACAGTATTCCAGATGAGGTCTGACCAAAGAGGAGTAGAGGGCAATAATGACCTCACGTGATCTAGACTGTATGCTTCTGTTGATACATCCTAGAATTGCATTTGCCTTTTTTGCTGCTGCATCATAGAATCATAGAATCATAGAATGGTAGAGTTGGAAGGGACCTCCTGGGCCTTCTGGTCCAACCCCCTGCTCAAAGCAGGATTCTCTAAATCATCCCAGACAGATGTCTATCCAGCCTCTGTTTGAAGACTTCCATTGAAGGAACTCACCACCTCTTGTGGCAGCCTGTTCCACTCATTGATCACCCTAACTGTCAAAAAGTTTTTTCTAATATCTAATCTGTGTCTCCTCCCATTCAGTTTCATCCCATTGCTTCTAGTCTTTCCTTGTGCAAATGAGAATAAAGATGATCCTTCTACAATGTGACAGCCCTTGAGATATTTGTAGACAGCTATTAAGTCTCCTCTCAGTCTTCTTTTTTGCAAGCTAAACATTCCCAAATCCTGCAACCGTTCCTCATAGGACATGGTTTGCAGACCGGTCACCATTCTGGTGGCTCTTCTCTGAACTTGCTCCAGTTTGTTGATGTCTTTTTTAAAATGTGGTGCCCAAAACTGGACACAGTATTCCAGATGAGGTCTGACCAAAGAGGAGTAGAGGGCAATAATGACCTCACGTGATCTAGACTGTATGCTTCTGTTGATACATCCTAGAATTGCATTTGCCTTTTTTGCTGCTGCATCACACTGTTGACTCATGTTAAGTCTGTGATCAATTAGTATACCCAAGTCTTTTTCACATGTGCTGTTACTTAGCCCTATTCCTCCCATTTTGTATATGCTTTTTTCATTTTTATTGCCCAGATGTAGTACTTTGCATTTTTCCCTGTTAAAATCCATTCTGTTAGTTGCTGCCCACTGCTCCAGTTTATGTATATCTTTTTGAATCCTCTCTCTCTCTTCTCTAGTATTAGCTACCCCTCCTAGCTTTGTGTCATCAGCAAATTTGATCAGTTTACCCTCAATTCCTTCATCTAAATCATTGATAAAGTTCAAGCTTCCAGCAGAGTTAGATGCGTATGCTTGGGAGACAGGACCAAAGCTAATTGAACAGCTCAGAGAGTGGGCCAAAAGCAGACTGACAGGACAAACTCTCAGCCTACATGACATGAGTCAAGACAAGACAGAGTCTGTGGAGAAGTTCCATGACAGAGTAATGCAAGTGTTTCAAGATTTGGGCCTCATTACCCATGATCAGACACACAGACGGATGTTGGCACAGGCTTTTGTGCATAGACTGAGAGAACCAATCAGGAAACCACTGGTAGTAGCCAGGCCTGAGTACACGTCAATAGCAATGGATACCCTGCTCGCAGTAGCAAAAAGGATTGAGTCCCGCCGGGACAGAAGGGATGTCCGGTGTTACAACTGTGGCGAGTTTGGTCATTTCCGGAACCGGTGCAGAACACCGACTTCGCAAAGAAGAAGAAGAAACACAGAAAGCAGTGAAGAACCCCGTCCATAGGACAGGAGCACACCAAGTCCACAGGGAACCCCACCAGTGGGACCAATATCCTGAGAGTGGATGGCGTAGTCAGATCTTTTCTTGTGGAACTCCGCAACCTCACATATCTATCAGAATCTTCTGCTTCCTGCATGGGAATTGATGGTCAAGTCAGATATTTCCAGATTATGAAGTCCCTGAGCATATGGACTCAGCCAGAACACTCCATCATGTCCCAGTTTGTTGTGTCAAAGACCTGCACCCTCAACCTATTGGGAGTGGACTTACTGCAGAAGCTGAAAGCGACCAGAGTGTTCCACGAAGATGGGACCATGACATTTTCTTCACCCCTGACCCAAGAAGATACAGGAACAACCACACTGCAGACCTATCACAGGAGGTGCTGGACATAGTACCAGAAAAGCCACTCCATCACCCAGAGTTAAGATGTCTCTGACCAACTGAAGGTCTAAGTGAACTCGCCTAAGAAGACGGCCTGAGAACTTTGACATTGGCCAGGATATTCAACTCAAGAAGGACCCTACTCGCTTCATGGAATGGCAACACCTCATCCGGCTCCAACGCCAGAGGTTCATCTTTTGCAAGCACCAGGAGGTGCCCCCTGCAATCAACCAATTCACCCAGGCCCTAGACCGGCAAAAGGCCACTCAGCTCTTCAAACTTGTGCACAAATACTGACCTGAGACCGAGCTGGAGAAAAAGAAACTACTGATGGCCCGTGCTGAGAAAAAAGCAGCCGGTTAAGGAGACGTCCCAACTAGAGTTGAGCGATACTTTCCGATATCCAAAAGTATCGGTATCGTAATGGTATCACCGATATCCAAAAAATATCGGCGATACCGATACCGGAAATCCAATGTAAGTCTATGGGACAGAAATATCGTAACTAAAAAAACCTCTTTCTTTCCTTGTAAACACTAAATAAACACACATAGAATACATATATATATTATATATATATATATATATATACAGTCATTGTGACATATATATATACATATATTTATAGTTTATACACTTCTACATAGTAAAATAGCCTCTGATTCAATTGCCGGGTAAAGCCGGCTTTTGTGAAAAGACAGAAGCACCCGACATGAAATGACACTTGGTTTACATAGAGTTAACCATGTCTTTTCATGTAGTTTGATATCTGATTTGCACTAACAATTACATCAGTCTATGTGTGCAAAATTTCACACCTGTAGGGGTTAATTAAAGGTGTAAATTCGTTGTAAAAAAAAACGGACTTTTTTGCTACGAATTTACACCTTTAATTAACCCCTACAGGTGTGAAATTTTGCACACATAGACTGATGTAATTGTTAGTGAAAACAATAGATCAATCAACTTGAAATGACATGGTTAACTCTATGTAAACCAAGTGTCATTTCATGTCGGGTTCTGCATTTTCACAAAAGCCGGCAATTGAATTAGCGGCTATTATACTATGTAGAAGTGTATGAACTATAAATATAAATATATATATATGTGTCACAAATTCAATGACATGTATATATATATGAGGTGTAAAATTGTTTAAAAAAAATGCGTGGGCTCCCGCCCTATTTTCGCAACCAGACAGACAAAGCCAGCGAGTGGGGGCAGATAATAATAGCCCAGAAAGGGACCATTATTTTTGGCCCCCCCTGGCTACTAACATCTGCCCCCAGACACCCCAGAAAAGACAAATCTATAATTAGATTCGCCCTTTCTGGCACTTTGCCCGTCTATTCCCATTGCCCTGTAGCGGTGGCGAATGGGTTAATATGGGGTTAAAGCCACCTTGCTATTGAAAGGTGACCTTAAGCCAGGTTAATAATTGAGAGCTGTCAATTAGACAACTATCAATTATTAATCCTATTGCATGAAATAAAAATAAAACACACACACTTTAATTAAAAATCATTTTAATGAAATAAAGACACATGTTTTTGACCATCTTTTATTTTACTGCAAAAACCATTTCCTGTAATAAAAATAAAATAAAAAAGCAAAATTATTCTTACCTATCCCATGCACAGTCAGGTCCCACGGTGTAATCCTTCAGAAAGGGTTAATGTTTACTGCAGGGACCGCAGCTAATGCTGCAGCCTCACAGTAAACCCCCAAATGAATGAGCTCTTCTCCTGGCTGACAGGAGAGGAAGTGGAAAGCTTAATTGATTGCTTTCCACTTTCACTTCAGGTCAGCCAGGGACACAATCAGTCACGTCAGAGGGAACTGATTAACAAAAATAGGGGTTCCCTTCGAAAAAAAAATGGCGTGGGGTCCCCCCTATTTTTGTTAACCAGCCTGATGAAGCAGACTGCTGAGCAGTGGCGTACCGTGAATGAAGCAGACCATGCAGCTGCTATGGGGCCCGGACAGGTGAGGGGGCCCGCGACGGTCGGGTAGCTGTGCTGACACAGTACTACCAGGGGGTCGGCGGGGGAGGGGGAGCGCAGCTCTTCTATATACTCACCCCTCCTGGTGCGGTCTCTGCAGCCCCTGCTCTTCTCCCACGGTCTCCGACGCCTGTGTTTAGCGGTCAGGTGGTACCGCTCATTACAGTCATGAATATGCATATATTCATGACTGTAATGAGCGGTCCTGCGTGACCGCTGAACACTGGCGGCGGAGACCGCGGGAGAAGAGCAAGGGCTGCAGAGACCGCGCCGGTGGAAGGGTGAGTATAAGGGATATTTATCTGTCCCGTTCCACCGTTGCTCGCGTCCTCTTGCTGCAATGTTCAGGTCAGAGGGCGCCATGACGTCGTTAGTGCGCGCCGCGCCCTCTGCCTGATCATTCACTGCTGGAGGACCCCGAAGACAGCGGCGCTCAGCAGTGGAGAGAGGACAGGTAAATATCTCAGGTGCCGGGGCCCTGAGCGAGCGGTGACATCGGCACCTGGTGTCACCCCCTGCTCAGGACACGGGCACCTGGCCCCCAGCGACGAGAGCTGAGTATGTCTTTTTTTTTTTGGTTGCAGCAGCTGCGGCAGCATAAGGGCCTATACTATGGAGAATCTATGGGGCACAATCTATGGGGGCATGATCTATGGAGCATCTATGGGGGCACAATCTATGGGCGCATAATACATTTTTTTGTTTAATGTGTCCCCTCACTGTGCTGGCACTTTACATTTACAATGGCTCTGGGTTTTTTTTTTTTGGGGGGGGGGCATTCAGACTTTTGCTATGGGGCCCCATGATTTCTATGTACGCCCCTGCTGCTGAGGCATGGTATTTAAGGCTGTTAAGGAGCCAATATCCATGGACCTTGCCAGCAGCGTCGGACTGGAGTACCTTGGGCCCACCAGAGAAAAATTATTCTTGGGGCCCACCATCATACTTCCCAACCTTTGAAGAAGGGAAAGAGGGACAAAGGCTGTGGCACGCTGTGCCTGCTGCAGCAAATTTTAGGCCATGCCACGTTGCACCACAGACTGTCCAGGAGTTGGTGGATGCTTTAGTCCAGGTGTGGGAGGAGATCCCTCAGGAGACCATCCGTCGCGCTCATCAGGAGCATGCCCAGAAGTTGTAGGGAGGTCATACAGCATACCTCCCAAATTTTGAAGACAGGAAAGAGGGTTAAAGGCTGCGGCGCGCTTAGCGCGCCGCTGCAAATTTTAAGCCACGCCCCGACCACACCCATTTCACAGCTAATCACACCCATATCCTCGCCCAGGCGTACCCATGCCGATACAGCTGACCCTCCGATGACGGTTGGGGGGCCCACTGCTGGCACCGGGCCCCCCCACCGCCTGTTTAGGCCCCATAGCTTCCGGGCGGCAGAGCAGGGAGAGCGATTCTCCCTGCTCTGCCGCAGAATGTAACTGTATCGGCGTGCTGTGCACGCCGATACAGTTACTGTGGCGTAGCTCCGGGTGGGCCCCCTCAGAGCGCGGGGCCCGGGCCACCGCCCCCTCTGCCCCACGACCTATCCTTTCAAATCAGGGCCCACCACGCAGGAGCTGGGGCCCACTGGAGGTTTCTCCGGTGTCCCGGTGGCTCAGTCCGACCCTGCTTGCCAGCCTGATAATACCAGGCCACAGCAGTCTGCTTATCTTTGCTGGTTAACAAAAATAGGGGATCCCGTCGAAAAAAATTGGCGTGGGGTCCCCCCTATTTTTGTTAACCAGCCAGATGAAGCAGACTGCTGAGGCCTGGTTTTTCAGGCTGTTAAGGAGCCAAGATCCATGGACCTTGCCAGCCTGATAATACCAGGCCACAGCAGTCTGCATATCTTGGCTGGTTAACAAAAATAGGGGATCCCCTCGAAAAAAATTGGCGTGGGGTCCCCCCTATTTTTGTTAACCAGCCAGATGAAGCAGACTACTGAGGCCTGGTTTTTCAGGCTGTTAAGGAGCCAAGATCCATGGACCTTGCCAGCCTGATAATACCAGGCCACAGCAGTCTGCATATCTTGGCTGGTTAACAAAAATAGGGGATCCCCTCGAAAAAAATTGGCGTGGGGTCCCCCCTATTTTTGTTAACCAGCCAGATGAAGCAGACTGCTGAGGCCTGGTTTTTCAGGCTGGTAAGGATCCAATATCCATGGACCTTGCCAGCCTGATAATACCAGGCCACAGCAGTCTGCTTAGCTTGGCTGGTTAACAAAAATAGGGGATCCCTTCGAAAAAAAAACGGCGTAGGGGTCCCCCTATTTTTGTTAACCAGCCAAGTAAAATGCAGACTGCTGTGGCCTGGTATTAAAAGACTGTCAAGGCCCATGGATTTTGGCTCTCAACAGCCTGATAATACCAGGCTGCAGCAGCCCCACATTTGGCGCATCAAAAGATGTGCCAATTGTGGCACTTTACCCGGCTCTTCCCACTTGCCCTGTAGCGGTGGCAAGTGGGGTAATAAGGGGTTAATGTCACCGTTGATTGCACGGTGACAATAAGCCCGGTTAATAATGGAGAGGCGTCAATAAGACACCGATCCATTATTAATCCCAAAGTTTTTAAATGTTTAAAAAAAAGACACAGCCAGAAAAAAGTATTTTAATGAAATAAAAGAGACAACACAGTTTTCATTAATTTTATTATACACTCATTCCTGCGACGCCATCGATCTCCTGTAAAAAAAGAAAAAAAACAAACTAACAGTATACCACCTGTCCGACGCAGTCCATAGTAACGACAGTCCCACGACGATCCAGCTCTGCTACATCGGAATGCCAGGCAGAGCCTGACATCCCGGCGCAGCACAGCTGATTACCTGCTTTCCCGGCGGTGACGTCATCGGACTGCTTTACGGCCGCGATTACCCGGCAGTCACTGCAGTTATCGCGAGAAACTGCATGTGACCGCCAGGGAGAAGATGATGGCGGCCATCAAGCAGTCCAGGACGTGACCGCCGGAGATCTTCTGCCGGGTAAGTGCCGCTGACTCCTGACAGACCCGACAGACGGACACTGACAGTGACAGTGACATTCCGATTCTGGTATCCGATATGACGAAAATATCGGAACTCGGAATTGGAATTCCGATACAGCTAATATCGGCCGATACCCGATATTTGCAGTATCGGAATGCTCAACCCTAGTCCCAACAAGAAGACCCTCTGTGACCAGAGCAGGTGCTAACACAGTGACTGTCTTGGTGGAGAACAAGAAAGCCAGCTGGTCGTCATCTCTCATGATGTGGATCCTAGTAGACAGCTTGTTTTCCCGCCAGCTCTGCGCCGGCAGATGGGAGTCCCCTGCCGCATACTGAAGGACAAGGCCAAACTGGACTGCCTCGCCCATCGGAATCAATACCAGCTTTCCACAGTGAAGAAAAAGACTGTAAACCCCACTGAGTTCAGAATGGTGCATGGCCTGGAGGCCGTGAAAGAGGCTACGGTATTTGATACCCCAACAGTGCTGAACCGTCACACTCTGCTCTCAAGAGTCCCAGTCACCGTAACGGTATTAACGGTGATCAGCCTGGCCAGTACCTTCTTCAGTGTTTCCCCTCCACCTGGAGGCCTGCCTTCACGCACCAGTGCAGTGCATATGGACAGTGTTGCCTCAAGGTGCTCAAAACAAGCCCTTCAAGTTTCACCAAGACAATGTCCTCCATCCTCGTCAACTGGATTGCAGAATATGTAAGAGTCACTCTTCTACAACACGTGGATGACCTTCTCTTTTGTGTGGTTGACATCGACACCTGCACAGTTTATTCCTTGTCTCTCCTACTCTACCTGGAAGAACAGCAACGCAAGGTCTGGAAGAACAAAGTCCAGTGATGTCAGAAGCAAGTTACATCCCTGGGACACTGTATTGCCCACCAGACGAAACACATGTCAAAAGACTGGAAGAGCACTGTGGAGAAGATGGCTCCCCCAACATCTCCAAGAATGCTGCAGGCTTTCCCTGGTCTAGTGTCGTATTGCAGAACCTGGATCCCTGATGCCTCAGTCCTAATGCAGCCTCTGTGCGCTTGCATCAACGCAACCCCGCTCCTTCTATCAGACGCAGCCTTCAACCCATTCAACCCATTCAGGAGATTGGAAGAACTCCACAGTCTCAGCGCCAATACCAGGCCTACCTGACTACGAGAAGTCTTTCCGTCTACCTGATGGAAGAAAGAAGGTCATGCTACTGGAGTCCTAATATGGATTCACGGGGAAAACAGAGACTTTTAGGCTGCCTCTCAGCCCGCTTGGATCCAGTTGAAAGAGGAGCACCCTCCTGCCTGATGGCAGTATCTGCAGCACACACCCTCCTGGACAAGGTTGCTGACATCACTCTTGGACAGCCACTGGAAACTCTCACTCCACACGACATCTTGGCAATCTTCAAGCTCAACCAACAATAATCTCCCCACTGCCAGGCATCTTTGTGGCGCCTCTATCGCCTTTGTCTCATAATGTCACCGTCTCCAGATCTACAGTCCTCATCCCGGCTACTCTACTCCCACTCCCAAGGGGGGATACAATATGGACTTTCCAGAACAAAATTTACAGAATTTATCCTCTACTTGGATGGCTCCAGATTTGCAGATGATGAAGAAGTTTCCACACAGGAAGTGCAGTGACCAGCAATCAAGAAATCCTGTGGTCCAGAAGTCGGTCACCTAGCCTGTCAGCCCAGGAAGCAGAACTGATAGCGCTGACGAAGGCCTGCCAGATGGCAGAAGGCAAGACTGCAAACATCTACACCGACTACAGGTACTCGCATGGCATAGCACACGACTTTGGGCCCATCTGGGCTACAAGGGACTTCATCACAGCAAACGGGACAACCGTGAAGCATCATGGAGCCTTCAGGGACCTGCTGGGTGTACTCCAACTTCCAAAATGGTGGCAATTTGAAAAATCAAAGTGCATGAAAAACTGAGAACAGAAGAGGCGTGAGGCAACAACATGGCGGACATGGCAGCCAAAGAAGCGGCCAAAGGAAGACAACATGGAGAAGTGGGAGAGGTCGTAGAGCCGGACGGCTACTACATGGTGACTGAAGACAAGAAACCTGACAAAAAGACATCCTGGGATCTGCTCAAGAAGTTGCAAGACCAAGCTCCAAAAGGAGAAGAAGAGCTGAATGCGAAAAAAGCAACACGTGAAGAAGGAAGGCTATCAATAATGGACTTCAAACTCTGCCTACCACAAAGTATGCACCCTATGGTGGTCCAATGGGCACATGGACCCACACCCACATATCAAAGACACAGATGAATGATCTGATTGGTGCTTACTGTTTCGCTTCAGGGATCTCCACCCTAACAGCCAAAATTCATCAGCAGCTGTCTGACCTGCGGCAAATGCAAGCCTGGACGTATGGAAGAAAGTCCCCCTCACCTCATCTGGAAAGACCACTCTACCAGCTTCAAAGGATCCAGATAGACCACATCCAGATATCGCCAAGTGAAGGATTCAAATACGCCATTGTGGTCAAAGAAGTATTTTCAAGATGAACAGAAGCGTTCCAAGTCAGCAAAGACTACTGCAAAGAAGCTACTTTCGGAAAATAGTGTGCAGATACGGGGTTCCAGAAATTATAGAAAGTGATCAGGGACCCGCATTCACAGCAAATCTGACACACAAGACCCGATTAGCAGTAGGGTCAGACCTAGGCCTACACACTCCTTACCACCCCCAGAGCAGCGGGAAGGTAGAAAAACTGAACGGAACACTTAAGAATAGGATGTTAAAAAATTGCCCAAGAGACACGCAAACCATGGCATGACACACTCCCAATTGCACTGTTTAGCGTAAGGCACACTCCCAGAGACCCAGAAAAGCTGTCACCATACGAAATTTTGTTTGGGTCTAGTCCCAAGTTAGGTGCATTCTTCCCTCAGCAGCAGAATATGCAAAATGATATCTTGTTTGCTTATGTAATTGAATTGGTCAAAAACTAATGTCCATTCTCGAGTTTTTTCTCTTCACTGCCAGATTTGATGGTCCTGTCCAAGAGCCCCAGATGACACCAACCTCTGTGTAACTAGAGGGAAAGCCTGTTTGGATCCACGTATCGCATTGCAAGGAAGCTCCCGTACCAGGAGAGACACCTAAGCCATGAAGGATGTCGTGGATGCTCTGACTGACCAGACAGATGACCTACCTGATGCAGAATACACACTTTTTTTTCTGAACATGCAGTTAAATAAAGAGACTATGATTGCAAACACATAAACCCCCGACAGGGACAGTCCTCCTGACCGCCCATTTGCGAAAAGTCTGTATTCGGTGGGGAGGCATGCGCTAGGCATATTCTCAACCCGCCGGCAGCACAAAAGAGTTGCAGCGCTTTGGGCCAGGAGCAGGTTTTTAGGGCAAGTGGTATCTAAGGGGGGACTGTCATGGAAATATATATGTATTCCATATATTCAAAGTATATTCACATATATGCATTCACAGTTAGATAGATCTCACTTGCTAAAAATCCTGTGCTCACACATATCTATGCCAGCTATAATCAGTCGTTTTAAACAACCCTGGCCTTCATAAAGTACAGAAAGTTTTAATAGATATCTATTGTTTACTTTATAGTCATGCAAGAAAACTAGGGCAAAAGAACATAAAACAATAAATCTTCAACTTCAGCTCTTTTATCATAATTATCATACTTACATTAGAACAGCCAATAATCTAACAGCTTTTAATTATATGTTAATTGACTAACCAGCCCCTTTTTGTAAACGTATAAAACCTTGAATGAATAATAAATGAGAGGTCTTGACGAACTGCTATACTGACACTTCCGTTGTGGACAGTTTCATTTCGTTCTGAGCGCTCAAAAAGACATTAAATAGAAAACTGGGAACGGCAAGCAGCAAACACTGAAGGATACATTTATCCTAATTAAATTTCCATAACACTCCGAACTTCAGCAGCGAGCTGCTCAACACGATCATACAAATGCTTAGTCTCCATGAAGAAAAAAATCCTCCTACGGCCCCCAGAGAAAAAGAGTAAAAAATATATAAAAAATTCTGATAACCTTTTTTTTTTTACTATTATTTCCTTCTTTAAAGTAACCTAGAATCTACAGTCGGGCCAGTGATTCTGTTATGATTCGGTAAACGAGGACGATAACAGGAAAAATAGGCTAGGCAACCAGACACCCAGAGTGGTTGGTAACTTAGTGGATTGCAGACCCCTGAACTGACAACACAACTAGAATTAGCCGTGGGATGTACCTGTAGAGCCCAGCTGCGCTTGGAATCTCATTTCCCAGAGGGATGCACTGAAGGTAACAACCACAAGAGACCTTATTTTCATTCACACATCTTCACCAATCCCTAGAGCCACCAGAGGGAGCCTTTTTAGAGTATATAAGGATGGTGAAGCCACTGAAGAGCAGACAGTCTAGTCTGAGTAACAGCTCAGATTAGTTCAGAACGAGTTTAGTGTAGTTGGTGATTCTACACAGAAGTGAGAAGTTGTTAGTTCTCTTGGAGAGTGGAGAGTTAGCTCTAGGGGCGAACACAGATCAGTGAGTCTGCAAAGCCAGGTGCAGGTCAGACGGTGAATCCTGATAGCCGCTTCAGACAGAGCTTAGAAAGAAAGAGGGAAAGAGAACAGCAGTTGTTGAAAGAACTTGAAGACTGCAGCTTTGAGCTTAGTTCAACGTGTGGAGGCTAGTACCAGTGGAAAGATAGCCACTCCAGCCTAGTCAGAACTGAGTCAACTGAGTGCAGTACAGTGAGTAAGCGTGCCGACGCTTTGAAAGCGGTGAAGAAAGGAGAAGAATCAGCCATCTACTGCTAGTGTGCTTATGTTAAAGGTCGGAGTAGGACGAAA
Source organism: Oophaga sylvatica (assembly GCA_033576555.1). NCBI lineage: Eukaryota > Metazoa > Chordata > Amphibia > Anura > Dendrobatidae > Oophaga > Oophaga sylvatica. The sequence goes on along the minus strand of JARQOD010008361.1, from coordinate 23,440 downwards.
GGCGAGTGGAGTAAGAAGAAAGTAAAGGAGGTTGTAAACAGCATTGATAGCTTACCTCTACTCTGATTAACCGGACGCCGGGTCTGAGCTTGCTAGAATCTACACGACTAGTAGGAGATACCAGAGACCCTGCGGGACTTCAAGTCGCAGGAGCTCACAAGTGTTGATACGTAACCGGGGTCAGGAAGACAGCAGTCTGGCAGGATCCGCCATTAGAGACACTTCTATTCAAGAGAAGGCCCTACCACAAAGTCAGCCGGGCGTGTAAAGTTGAAGACAGAGTAAGACCTCGTTTCATACAGGTCAGAGACTCACATTATAGAAGTGAGGATGCACTACACCTACTCAGTGGAAAGAACTGGACGTGCATCCTTCACCCTGCCGACACCCCGGGACGTGCCTGCCATTCCATCAGTAAAGGTACAGAAAGAGACTTTTGTGTGTGTCTACCTTATTACTCCTGCTGCTGAACTCCTCTCCTCCATCCTGCACCCCTACACCCCGTTTACCCTGAAGGACCCCAGCCTTGCCTGTGGAAGACTTAACACCTTGCTGCCCAGTACCATCCCTTCGGCGGACCCATACAGCAGCGCTGGTCACCCTAACCAGGCACCACAGGTGGCTTCACGAACATCACACAAATACTTTAATCCCCTGTAAATATCCCCCTTTTCAGTGAGCGCCCAGGGCCACGGACCGAGCTGTGTCACCGTGACATCCCCCATAGAAGTGAACGGGCTCGGTGCCGAGTACCCCACGGCCCTGGCGGGCGACTCATCTTTTGGCGTCACGAACAGGATTCCGAAGCTCGCTATAAGCGAGTCCTGTGTGCCTGAAATGGACTGTTTTGTGCAAAAAGACTGTATTGCTATTTTTGTGACTTTGCCGCCATTTTGCCACCATTTTACCGCCATGTTCACGCCCTGAGGCGCTGGTGAAGAAGGGGGGCATGAATTCATGGGCGTATACCCCCCCTGTGGCGCGAAAACTATGGCCGCCCTGTCTAAATGCTTCTACAACGTCAGGTCATGCCCCACTGCAAAGGAGATCCGCCTCCTCATCCTCCTCAGTGCAAGGAAGAGAAAGCGAAAGTCCCGCCTCCATGGAAAAGACCAGAGCGTTCTGGATGGAAAGCACAGTCTGGCCTGGAGAGAGATGGCTGAAGGACAGGAGTCGCTGTGTGGGGGAATGGAGGTGCGCAGACCCTGTTCCCCTGAAGAGGCGCAGCCTGTGTCCGAACCATCCCCAGGTCGGGAAGGAGATGGCGAGCCCTATTGTGTGGAGCAGGTGAACGCTGCACTGCGGTATCTGGCCTGACACCACGCTGAGATGGAGGCGATGGAGCGGAGCTGGCAGGCCCTGAAGCTGCGGCTGCAGCGGGACTGACCGCTCTCCCCCCCCCGGATGCGCGACTGCCACCCGCACCACCACTGGAGCCAGTGGCTGAGAATTAACCGGAGGCCGAACCCGGAAGAGCTGTAGCTGACCCCGCCGAGGACGCGGCGAGAGGAGAGGAGGCTGCGGAGGCCTTGTCCGGACCGGAATGCCAGCCAGGCCTGGAACCAGAGGCCGTACCGGGAGCTGAGGAATGCAGTCCCCCAGCAGGGACGAAGGAAGAAATCCTGCCCGGAGCTACTGAAGTGGACTGGGAGGAAATGGCGCTTCTGGATGACGAGGAGTACGCCACCCAGAGAGAAAATGAGTGGAGACGCCGTGAACAGGAGGCGCAGCAGCAATGGGATCAGCGTGAGGCGCAGAGGCTTCGCCAGAGGTACCGGGAGAAGGATCTCGCAGATAAGGAGAACGTCCGGCGAGACAAAGGTACGCTCCGGGAACCGCGGCGCCAGGGGGCGATACGAGATTTCAAGCTCCAGGGAGGCTGGGGTTTTATCCAAGAACCCGGCCTGTATCAGGAGGTGTTTGGCAACCGCAGAGATGTGGAGTCTCACCTGCCTGAGGGACACCCGGACAGGGACCTGCTAATTGGGGACATTGTCACCTACACCCGGCATTGGGGCCTTAAGGGGTGGTATGCCCTGAATGTTTCCAGAGTCAGCGCCCCAGTCCCGGAAGCAGGGAATGCGCCCCGCGTCTCGGTGTCTCAGGCCCCAACACACACCAGCGCCCGTCCGCGCACCAGTGCCACGTCCTGATGCGCTGCAGAGCGTGGCGGCTGCCAGGGCCCCCCCTGCCAAGCCATGTCTGTGCACACTGCAGAGCCCAAGCTTAAGTGAGGCACCTGTCAGGCCTCCAGGAAACAGTATGGGAAGGAAAAGAACTGTGGCTACCCAGACCTCGGTAGCAGGACACGATATAATGGTGTTGCTGTTTAAGACCCATAGTGTGCTTCCAGCCCCAGGTATGGAAGATGCTGCCATGTTCAAAGATTCATCTGATGAAGACCAGTAGGACCCGGACAGGGTTTACTGTACTGTAGAAAGTTCCAGAGATGTCTTGTTGAAATGTTGCACTTTAAGGTTTTACAGAGTATACCCCAGTTGGGTACTGAGTGTGATTTAATGTGATTTATGATAAATTTCTTGCTGAGGACTGGTGCTGAGGACACTTGCAGCACAAAGACACTTTTTGTATATAGTTGGCATTTTGTGCCCCATCTAGGTTTTACGTAAACCATTACTACAAGAAGACAAAATCCGTTTGGTGTGGCCGAAAGTGAAGTCTTGCAGCCCACCCAGGACCACCGTGGGAGGTTTGGAGCGGGTCCTCCACAAGTATAATGTGTACTTGAACTGTATAGTATTTTTGCACTGCATTTTCTACTAATATTAAAAGTGTTATTTATTGTTTGTAACGTTAAAGATTCCTCACGTCACGTAAGGGAAGATGTTGTGAATGTGTTAGAAATGAATTCTGAGCAAAAGCTCCCTCTGGTGGTTACAAACAGTACTGAACCATTCAATGAGGATTGGCAATCAGGAGTTACAGACTGGTCTTATATAAGGGAGGTTCCCTCCCATCATGGTTGCCGGTGATCGATTGTTCTTGTCTCGGCTGTGGTTCCTGGTTCACTTGGAAGCTTGCTGAGTCTTGCCTGCATCTTCTGCTATCAGATAGGATGTTTTCTGCTTTTGTTTTTGTGCTTGCTTTTTGCATTGTTCCCTGCACTTCTGTGGAGGTCAGCCGGGTCCCCTCCGGGGGCTTGTGCTCCTCTCGGTTTGTCTGAGCCACTGTTGTTTGTTCATTTGCCTTTTCCAGTTTTTTCTGTGGCTGCGGCTTAGTTTTGTGACACCAGAGAACTAATTTAGGTGGTAGAGGTCGTGTGATCTCAGGTGTTTTTGCAATTAGTAGAGTTGGTATTTTTTAGGGTTTTTTGGATTGCAGTAAGTGTCCTTCCTATACTTTTCTGTCCAGGTAGATTGGGCCCCAATGTTTGCTCATACTATTTTCTGTCTGTGTCTGTATTTCCTCTTGTCTAACCCCATTACATGTTTGGGGGCTTCCTATGTTCTTTGGGGATCTGCTCCGGGGCAGATAGCTTTCCTCTTTCTATCTTTAGGTGTAGTTAACCTCTCAGGCTGTGACGAGGCGTCTAGGACCAACGTAAGAACGCTCCACGGCTGCCTTTAGTTGTGGTGGTTAGTCAGGGTATTGCAATCCAGTAGATTCCAACCTCTCTGGTGTATTGCCGTTTTTGCCTGCTCTCCTCAGCTACCAAATCATAATAGTATCACCGGCCCAAACTGAAAATTACATGGTACTCAACAGAAGGCAAAATAGTAAAAGAAAAAAGGAAATTGTCAGAAATTTTTTTTTCTCTGTTTGTTGCATTTTTTCCCTCTTTTTCTCTGGGTGCTGAGGAGGATTTTTTTTTTCTCTCAATGGAGTTTGCACAGTTGTCTGGCCATGTGGATCAGCTTGCCACTGAAGTTCGGAGTATTGCTACCTATCTTGCTAGGTTGCCGGTTGTGGAACCTAGGATCCCATGCCAGATTTATTTTTGGGGGATCGAGCTAAATTTCTGAATTTCAAAAATAACTGTAAGTTGTTTTTTGCCTTAAAACCTAAGTCCTCAGGGAACGCAGCACAGCAGGTTCAAATTGTCATCTCTCTCCTGCGTGGCGATCCTCAGGATTGGGCTTTTTCCCTGACACATGGGGACCCTGTTTTGAGTAATGTTGATGCATTTTTTCTGGCTCTGGGGTTATTGTACGATGAACCTAATGTCACTGATCAAGCTGAAAAAACCTTGTTGGCATTAAATCAGGGGCTTGAGGACGCTGAGTTGTACTGTTAGAAATTCCGAAAGTGGGCAGTCCTGACCAAATGGAATGATGATGCTTTGGCAGCCCTTTTTCAGAAGGGTCTGTCAGAGAATGTAAAAGATGTTATGGTGGGTTTCCCTGCTCCCTCTGGTCTCAATGATTCTATGTCATTAGCGATTCAAATTGACAGACGTTTGTGTGAGCGTAGAGGTATGCGTGGAATAGTTTTGCCTTGTGAACCAGCTTCTGAGTCCATGCAGTGTGATAGAGTGGCTTCTGGGGCACAGCGTCATGAGTTTCGAAAACGCAATGGGTTATGTTTCTACTGTGGTGACGCCTCTCATGCTATTTCAGTCTGCCCTAAGCGGGGAAGACGTTTTGCACGCACAGTTGTCTTGGGTAGTGTTCAGACTAAATTTCTGTTGACTGTTACCCTGATTTGCTCCCTGTCCACATTTTTCTGCTCAGGCTTTTGTTGATTCGGGAGCAGCTATTAACCTGATGGATTTTGATTTAGCTAAACATTGTGGGTTTCCCTTGATACCCTATGGAAGTCTTTTCCCCTACTGGGGATTGATTCTACCCCTTTGGCTGAGAATAAACCCCAGTTCTCTACTCAGGTGATAATGAGGGTTGAACCTGATCATCAGGAGAGTTGCAAATTTTTGGTGCTGTATAATCTGCATGACATTATTGTACTGGTTTCCCTTGGTTACAGTCTCATAATCCTGTTTTGGATTGGAAATCTGTGTCTGTGACCAGTTGGGGCTGCCAATGTGTTAATGCCAACACTCCTGTTTTTTCTGCCTCTCCCCAGGCTCAGGATGTTCCTGACTTTTTGACTGATTTTTCTGATGTGTTTAGCGAAAGTAAATCTGCATCCTTGCCCCCCCATAGGAGCTATGACTGCGCTATTGAATTAGTGCCTGGTAGTAAATTCCCTAAAGGTCGCCTTTTTAACTTGTCTGTACCTGAACATGACACTATGCGGTCTTATATCAAGGAGTCATTGGAGAAGGGTCATATCAGACCATCCTCTTCACCCTTGGGTGCCGGTTTTTTCTTTGTGGCCAAAAAGGATGGTTCATTAAGGCCGTGTATTGATTATCGTCTCTTGAACAATATCACTGTGAAATATCAATATCCGTTACCCTTGATTTCTGACCTGTTTTCCAGGGTGAAAAGTGCTACTTGGTTTACCAAGCTTGACCTCAGGGGGGCGTATAACCTTATTCGCATTAAGCACGGGGATGAATGGAAGACGGCGTTTAATACCCCAGAGGGGCATTTTGAGTACCTAGTGATGCCCTTTGGGCTCACTAATGCTCCTTCCGTCTTCCAGTCCTTCATGAATGACATTTTCAGGGATTTTGTGGATAAATTTCTGATTGTTTATTTTGATGATATCTTGATTTTTTCCAATGACTGGGACTCTCATGTGAAACATGTTCGGACTGTGCTCCAGATTTTGAGAGAGAATGCTCTGTATGTGAAGGGATCAAAGTGTCTTTTTGGCGTACAGAGGATCTCATTTCTGGGATTCATTTTGTCTCCGTCTGTTATTGAAATGGACCCGGTCAAGGTTCAGGCCATGTGTGATTGGGTCCAACCTACTTCATTAAAGGCTCTTCAGAGATTCTTGGGTTTTGCCAATTTTTATCGTAAATTTATTGGTAATTTCTCTGTTATTGTTAAACCATTGACTGATTTGACCAAAAAGGGTTCTGATGTGGTGAATTGGCCTCCTGAGGCAGTCTCTGCGTTTCAGGAACTTAAGCAGAGATTCACTTCTGCTCCTGTTCTACGGCAGCCTGATGTTTCTCTGCCATTTCAGGTGGAGGTTGATGCCTCTGAAATTGGGGCAGGTGCCGTTTTGTCCCCAAAGAGATCCAGAGACCTCTAAAAGTAACCCTTGCGCCTTTTTCTCTCGAAAATTTTCTCCAACTGAACGTAATTATGACGTGGGTAATCGGGAGTTATTGGCCATGAAGTGGGCTTTTGAAGAGTGGAGACATTGGCTGGAGGGAGCCAAACATCAGGTGGTGGTCCTCACAGACCATAAGAATCTGGTTTATCTGGAATCAGCCAAGCGACTTAATCCTAGACAGGCCAGGTGGGCCTTGTTTTTCACACGTTTTAATTTTGTGGTTTCCTTTCTTCCTGGCACTAAGAATGTTAAGGCGGATGCCCTCTCGAGGAGTTTCCTTGCGGACTCTCCTGAGTTATCTGATCCTGCTGTTATTTTGAAAGAGGGTGTAGTTCTTTCCGCCATCTCGCCCAATTTGAGACTGGCTCTGGAAGGGTGTCAGGAGGATAAACCCGAGCGCTGCCCTATTAGGAAATTGTTTGTCCCAGACAGGTGGAAAAAGAGTGTGATGTCTGAGATTCATTGTTCCGCGTTGGCCGGTCATCCCAGAATTTTTGGTACCAGAGACTTGGTTAGTCGGTCCTTTTGGTGGCCTACTTTGTCTCGTGACGTCAGGGAATTTGTGCAGTCCTGAGGGACTTGCTCTTGCTCCAAGCCTTGCTCTCGCTCTAGTGGTTTGTTGATGCCATTGCCTGTGCCCAAGAGACCATGGACCCATATCTCTATGGATTTCATTTCCGACCTCCCTGTTTCTCAGAGAATGACCGTTATCTGGGTGATTTGTGATAGGTTTTCCAAAATGATACATCTTGTGCCATTACTAGTGTTGAGCGATAGTGCTCGATATCTAAAAATATCGTATCGAAATTGTATCGCCGATAGCACTAAATATCGTCGATATCCGATTTCGATACCGGAAGTCCAATGTAAGTCTATGGGAACAAAATATCGCAACTAAAAAAAACCTTTATTTCCTTGTAAACACTAAATATACACACATAGAATACATATATATATATATATATACATGTCATTGTGACATATATATATATATATATACATATATGTATAGTTTATACACTTCTACATAGTAAAATATCCTCTGATTCAATTGCCGGGTAAAGCCGGCTTCTGTGAAAAGACAGAAGCACCCGACATGAAATGACACTTGGTGTACATAGGGTTAACCATGTCTTTTCATGTCGTTTGCAATCTGATTTGCACAAACAATTACATCAGTCTATGTGTGCAAAATTTCACACCTGTGGGGGTTAATTAAAAGTGTAAATTCGTTGTAAAAAAAACGGACTTTTTTGCTACGAATTTACACCTTTAATTAACCCCTACAGGTGTGAAATTTTGCACACTTACACTCATGTAATTGTTTGTGCAAATCAGATATCAAACTACATGAAAAGACATGGTTAACTCTATGTAAACCAAGTGTCATTTCATGTCGGGTTCTGCATTTTCACAAAAGCCGGCAATTGAATTAGCGGCTATTATACTATGTAGAAGTGTATGAACTATAAATATAAATATATATATATATATGTGTCACAAATTCAATGACATGTATATATATATATGAGGTGTAAAATTGCTGAAAAAAAATGCGTGGGCTCCCGCCCTATTTTCGCAACCAGACAGACAAAGCCAGTGAGTGGGGGCAGATAATAATAGCCCAGAGAGGGACCATTATTTTTGGCCCCCCCCGGCTACTAACATCTGCCCCCAGACACCCCAGAAAGGGCAAATCTCTAATTAGATTTGCCCTTTCTGGCACTTTGCCCGTCTATTCCCATTGCCCTGTAGCGGTGGCGAATGGGTTAATAAGGGGTTAAAATGACCTTGCAATTGAAAGGTCACTTTAAGCCAGGTTAATAATTGAGTGCTGTCAATCAGACAACTATCAATTATTAATCCTATTGTATGAAAGAAAAATCAAACACACACACTTTAATAAAAAAGAAGTTTAATGAAATAATCACACAGTTTTTGACCATATTTTATTTACCTGCTAAAACCATTTCCTGTAATAAAAATAAAATAATAAAGCAAAATTATTCTTACCAATCCGATGTACAGTCAGGTCCCACGGTGTAATCCATTAGAAAGGGTTAATGTTTACTGCAGGGACCGCAGCTAATGCTGCAGCCTCACAGTAAACCCCCAAATGAATGAGTTCCTCTCCTGGCTGACAGGAGAGGAAGTGGAAAGCTTAATTGATTGCTTTCCACTTTCACTTCAGGTCAGCCAGGGACACAATCAGTGACGTCAGAGGGAACTGGTTAACAAAAATAGGGGATCCCCTCGAAAAAAAATGGCGTGGGGTCCCCCCTATTTTTGTTAACCAGCCAGATGAAGCAGACCGCTGAGGCCTGGATTTTCAGGCTGTTAAGGAGCCAAGATCCATGGACCTTGCCAGCCTGATAATACCAGGCCACAGCAGTCTGCATATCTTGGCTGATTAACAAAAATAGGGATCCCCTCGAAAAAAATTGGCGTGGGGTCCCCCCTATTTTTGTTAACCAGCCAGATGAAGCAGACCGCTGAGGCCTGGTTTTTCAGGCTGGTAAGGATCCAATATCCATGGACCTTGCAAGCCTGATAATACCAGGCTATAGCAGTCTGCTTAGCTTGGCTGGTTAACAAAAATAGGGGATCCCCTCGAAAAAAAAAACGGCGTAGGGGTCCCCCTATTTTTGTTAACAAGCCAAGTAAAATGCAGACTGCTGCGGCCTGGTATTAAAAGACTGTCAAGGCCCATGGATTTTGGCCCTCAACAGCCTGATAATACCAGGCTACAGCAGCCCCACATTTGGCGCATCAAAAGATGTGCCAATTGTGGCACTTTACCCGGCTCTTCCCACTTGCCCTGTAGCGGTGGCAAGCGGGGTAATAAGGGGTTAATGTCACCGTTGATTGCACGGTGACAATAAGCCCGGTTAATAATGGAGAGGCGTCAATAAGACACCGATCCATTATTAATCCCAAAGTTATTAAATGCATAAAAAAAAGACAAAGCAAGAAAAAAGTATTTTAATGAAATAAAAGAGACAACACAGTTTTCATTTCTTTTATTGTACTCTCATTCCTGTGACGCCATCGATCTCCTGTAAAAAAAGAAAAAAAACAAACCAACAGTATACCACCTGTCCGACGCAGTCCATAGTAACGACAGTCCCATGACGATCCAGCTCTGCTACATCGCAATGACAGGCAGAGCCTGTCATCGCAACGCAGCACAGCTGATTACCTGCTTCCCCGGCGGTGACGTCATCGGACTGACTGCTTTACGGCCGGGATTACCCAGCAGTCACTGCAGTTATCGCGAGAAACTGCATGTGACCGCCGGGGAGAAGAGGATGGCGGCCATGAAGCAGTCCAGGACGTGACCGCCGGAGATCTTCTGCCAGGTAAGTGCCGCTGACTCCTGACAGACCCGACCGACGGACACTGACAGTGACAGACCCGACCGACGGACACAGACAGTGACAGTGACAAATCCGATTCCGGTATTCGATAAGACGAAAATATCGAAACGAATTATCGAAAGGCCGATAGAGCTAATATCGGCCGATAGCCGATATTTACATTATCGTATCGCTCAACACTAGCCATTACCTAAGTTGCCTTCCTCCTCCGAATTGGTGCCTTTGTTCCTTCAGCACGTGGTTCGGTTACACGGCATTCCTGAGAACATTGTGTCTGACAGAGGAGTCCAGTTTGTTTCCAGATTTTGGAGGACTTTTTGTTCTAAACTTGGTGTTCAATTGTCTTTCTCCTCGGCTTTTCATCCTCAGACCAATGGACAAACTGAGAGAACAAACCAGACATTGGAGACTTATCTGAGATGCTTTGTGTCTGCTGATCAAGATGACTGGGTCTCTTTTTTGCCTTTGGCTGAGTTTGCTCTTAATAATAGGGCTAGCTCTGCCACTTTGATGTCTCCATTTTTCTGCAATTTTGGGTTTCACCCTCAATTTTCTTCGGGACAGACGGAGGCTTCTGTCTGTCCAGGTGTTGACTCTGTTGTGGAGCGTATGCAGCAGATTTGGGACCAGGTAGTGGAGAGATTGTCCCTCTCTCAGGAGAGGGCCCAGCGGTTTGCCAACCGGCATAGGACTGATGGTCCTCGGTTTGAAGTGGGGGACTTGGTCTGGTTGTCCTCAAGAAATATCCCTATGAGAGTTGCATCTCCTAAGTTTAAGCCTAGGTTCATTGGACCTTATAAGATCTTGGAGATTCTTAATCCTGTTTCCTTTCGTTTACTTCTTCCAGGAACATTTAAGATCCATAACGTGTTCCACAAGTCCTTATTGAAGAGGTTTGTCGAGCCAGTGGTTCCTATGGCTGCGCATCCTGACCCTGTTTTGGTTGAGGGCAATCTGGAGTATATGGTTGAGAAATTATTGGATTCTCGTTTTTCTAGACGGAAACTCCAGTATTTGGTTAAGTGGTTATGGTCAGGAGGACAATTCTTGGGTGTTTGCTTCGGACATCCATGCTAGGAGACTGATCCGTGCATATCACAAAGCTCATCCTGACCGACCTGGTTGCCCAAATGAGGGTTCGGTGACCACTCCTCAAGGGGGAGGTATTGTTGTGATTGTGTTAGAAATGAATTCTGAGCAGAAGCTCCCTCTGGTGGTTACAAACAGTACTGAACCATTCAATGAGGATTGGCAATCAGGAGTTACAGACTGCTCTTATATAAGGGAGGTTCCCTCCCGTCATGGTTGCCGGTGATCGATTGTTCTTGTCTCGGCTGTGGTTCCTGGTTCACTTGGAAGCTTGCTGAGTCTTGCCTGCATCTTCTGCTATCAGATAGGATGTTTTCTGCTTTTGTTTTTGTGCTTGCTTTTTGCATTGTTCCCTGTTGTGAATGGGTTTGAGATGAGTTCTGAGCAGAGGCTCCCTCTGGTGGTTACAAGCGGTACTAGTGAGGATTGTGAGGACTGGGAATCAGGTGTTACTGATTGGTCTTATATAAGGGAGTCATTTTCCCATCAGAGTTGCCGGTGATCAATTGTTCTGGTCTGAATCCTTCTTTCCAGTTTCCCTTGTAGCCTGCTGTGTCGTGTCTGCATCTCCTGCTATCAGATAAGACAATTTCTTATTTTGTGTTTTTGCTATATTTTTGCATTTTGTCCTGCACTTCTGTGGGGGCCTTCAGGGTCCCCTCCGGGGGCTTTTTCCCTCTCAGTTTAGTCCAGCCACTGTGTTTTGTACTTTTGCTTTTTCCAGTTTTTTTTCAGTGGCTGCTGTTTTGATTTTTTTTACACCAGAGAACTAATTTAGGTGGTAGAGGTCGTGTGATCTCAGGTGATTTTGAAATTAGTAGAGTTGGTGTTTTTTCAGGGTTTTCTGAGATTGCAGTAAGTACCCTTCCTGTCCTTTTCTATTTAGATAGTTTGGGCCCCAGCGTTTGCTCATACTATTTTCTTTCTGTGTCAGTATTTCCTCTTGTCTAACCGCCATTACATGTTTGGGGGCTTTCTATTATCTTTGGGATTCTGCTCCGGGGCAGATAGCTTTCCTATTTCTATCTTTAGGTGTAGTTAGTTTCTCAGGCTGTGACGAGGCTTCTAGGACCAACGTAGGAACGCTCCACGGCTGCCTCTAGTTGCGGTGGTTAGTCAGGGTACTGCAATCTCATAGATTCCAACTGCTCTGGTGTATTTCCTTTTTTACCTGCACTCCTCAGCTACTGTAACATAACAGTATCACCGGCCATAAAAATTGTATGGTACTCACAGAAGGGAAAAAATATTTTGAAGGAAGAAAAGTTGTCAGAGATATTTTTCTGTTTGTTGCATTTTTTTTTTTTCCCTCTGTATCTCTGGGTGCTGGGGAGGATCTTTTCTCCCAATGGAGTTTGCACAGTTGTCTGGCCGTGTGGATCAGCTTGCCACTGAGGTTCAGAGTATTGCTGCATATCTTGCTAGGTTGCCTGTTGTGGAACCTAGGATCCCCATGCCAGATTTGTTTTTAGGGGATCAAGCTAAGTTTCAGAATTTCAAAAATAATTGTAAATTGTTTTTTGCCTTAAAATCTAAGTCCTCAGGAAACGCAGCGCAGCAGGTTCAAATTATCATCTCTCTCCTGCGCGGCGATCCTCAGGATTGGGCTTTTTCCCTGATACCTGGGGATCCTGTTTTCAGTGATGTTGATGCATTTTTTCAGGCTTTGGGGTTATTGTACGATGAGCCTAATGTCACTGATCAAGCTGAAAAAGCCTTGTTGGCATTAAATCAGGGGCTTGATGACGCTGAGTTATACTGTCAGAGATTCCGTAGGTGGGCAGTCCTGACCAAATGGAATGACGACGCTTTGGCGGCCCTTTTCCGGAAGGGTCTGTCGGATAATGTAAAGGATGTTATGGTGGTATTCCCTGTCCCCTCTGGTCTCAATGATTCTATGTCATTAGCGATTCAAATTGACAGACGTTTGCGTGAGCGGAGAAGTATGCGTGGTGTGGTGTTGCCTTGTGAGCCAGCTGCTGAGCCCATGCAGTGTGATGGAGTGGTGTCTGGGGCACAGCGTCATGAGTTTCGAAAGCGCAATGGGTTATGTTTCTACTGTGGTGATGCCTCTCATGCTTTTCAGTCTGCCCTAAGCGGGGAAGACATTTTGCACGCTCAGTTGTCTTGGGTAGTGTTCAGACTAAGTTTTTATTAACTGTCACTCTGATATGCTCTCTGTCCTCATTTTCTGCTCAGGCTTTCGTTGATTCTGGAGCAGCTATTAACCTGATGGATTATGATTTTGCTAAACGTTGTGGGTTTCCCTTGATACCCCTACAGAAGTCTATTACTTTACTGGGGATCGATTCTACCCCTTTGGCTGAGAATAAACCCCAGTTTTCTACTCAGGTGATAATGAGGGTTGAACCTGATCACCAGGAGTGCTGCAAATTTTTGGTTCTATATAATCTGCATGACATTATAGTGCTGGGTTTCCCTTGGTTACAGTCTCATAATCCTGTTTTGGATTGGAAATCTGTGTCTGTAACCAGTTGGGGCTGCCAATGTGTTAATACCAACACTCCTGTTTTTTCTGCCTCCCCCCAGGCTGAGGATGCTCCTGACTTTTTGTTTGATTTTTCTGATGTGTTTAGCGAAAGTAAATCTGCATCCTTACCTCCCCATAGGAGCTATGACTGCGCTATTGAATTAGTGCCAGGTAGTAAATTCCCTAAAGGTCGCCTTTTTAACTTGTCTGTACCTGAACATGACGCTATGCGGTCTTATATCAAGGAATCATTGGAGAAGGGTCATATCAGACCATCCTCTTCACCCTTAGGTGCCGGTTTTTTCTTTGTGGCCAAAAAAGATGGTTCATTAAGGCCGTGTATTGATTATCGTCTCTTGAACAATATTACTGTGAAATATCAATACCCGTTACCCTTGATTTCTGACCTGTTTTCCAGGGTGAAAAACGCTACTTGGTTTACCAAGCTTGACCTCAGGGGGGCGTATAACCTTATTCGCATTAAGCACGGGGATGAATGGAAGACGGCATTTAACACCCCTGAAGGGCATTTTGAGTACCTTGTGATGCCCTTTGGGCTCACTAATGCTCCTTCCGTCTTCCAGTCCTTCATGAATGACATTTTCAGGGATTTTGTGGACAAGTTTCTGATTGTTTATTTGGATGATATCTTGATTTTTTCTAATGACTGGGACTCTCATGTGAAACATGTTCGAACTGTATTCCAGATTTTGAGAGAGAATGCTCTGTATGTGAAGGGATCAAAGTGTCTTTTTGGCGTACAGAAGATCTCATTTCTGGGATTCATTTTGTCCCCATCTGTTATTGAAATGGACCCGGTCAAGGTTCAGGCCATCTGTGATTGGGTCCAACCTACTTCATTAAAGGCTCTTCAGAGATTTTTGGGTTTTGCCAATTTTTATCGTAAATTTATTGGTAATTTCTCGGTTATTGTTAAACCATTAACTGATTTGACCAGAAAGGGTTCTGATGTGGTGAATTGGCCTCCTGAGGCAGTCTCTGCGTTTCAGGAACTTAAGCAGAGATTCACTTCTGCTCCTGTTCTACGGCAGCCTGATGTTTCTCTGCCATTTCAGGTGGAGGTTGATGCCTCTGAAATTGGGGCAGGTGCCGTTTTGTCCCAAAAAGATCCAGAGACCTCTAAAAGTAACCCTTGTGCCTTTTTCTCTCGAAAATTTTCTCCTACTGAACGTAATTATGACGTGGGTAATCGGGAGTTATTGGCCATGAAGTGGGCTTTTGAAGAGTGGAGACATTGGCTGGAGGGAGCCAAACATCAGGTGGTGGTCCTTACGGACCATAAGAATCTGGTCTATCTGGAATCTGCCAAGCGACTCAATCCTAGACAGGCCAGGTGGGCCTTGTTTTTCACACGTTTTAATTTTGTGGTTTCCTTTCTTCCTGGCACTAAGAATGTTAAGGCGGATGCCCTCTCGAGGAGTTTCCTTGCGGACTCTCCTGAGCTATCTGATCCCTCTGTTATTTTGAAGGAGGGTGTAGTTCTTTCCGCCATCTCGCCCAATTTGAGACTTGCTCTGGAGGGGTGTCAGGAGGATAGGCCCGAGCGCTGCCCTGTTGGAAAATTGTTTGTCCCGGACCAATGGAAAAAGAGTGTGATTTCTGAGATTCATTGTTCCGCATTGGCTGGGCATCCCGGAATTTTTGGTACCAGAGACTTGGTTAGTCGGTCCTTTTGGTGGTCTACCTTGTCTCGCGATGTCAGGGAATTTGTGCAGTCCTGCGGGACTTGCTCTCGCTCCAAGCCTTGCTCTCGCTCTAGTGGTTTGTTGATGCCATTGCCTGTGCCCAAGAGACCATGGACCCATATCTCTATGGATTTCATTTCCGATCTTCCTGTTTCTCAGAGAATGACCACCATCTGGGTAATTTGTGATAGGTTTTCCAAAATGATACATCTTGTGCCATTACCTAAGTTGCCTTCCTCCTATGAATTGGTGCCGTTGTTCCTTCAGCACGTGGTTCGTTTACACGGCATTCCTGAGAACATTGTGTCTGACAGAGGAGTCCAGTTTGTTTCCAGATTTTGGAGGACTTTTTGTTCTAAACTGGGTGTTCAATTGTCTTTCTCCTCGGCATTTCATCCTCAGACCAATGGTCAAACTGAGAGAACAAACCAGACATTGGAGACTTATCTAAGATGCTTTGTGTCTGCTGATCAGGATGACTGGGTCTCTTTTTTGCCTTTGGCTGAGTTTGCTCTTAATAATAGGGCTAGCTCTGCCACTTTGATGTCTCCGTTTTTCTGTAATTCTGGGTTTCACCCTCGATTTTCTTCAGGACAGACGGAGGCTTCTGTCTGTCCAGGTGTTGACTCTGTTGTTGAGCGTATGCAGCAGATTTGGGACCAGGTAGTGGAGAGGTTGTCCCTCTCTCAGGAGAAGGCCCAGCGGTTTGCTAACCGGCATAGGACTGATGGTCCTCGGTTTAAAGTGGGGGACTTGGTCTGGTTGTCCTCAAAGAATATTCCTATGAGAGTAGCATCTCCTAAATTTAAGCCTAGGTTCATTGGACCTTATAAGATCATGGAGATTATTAATCCTGTTTCTTTTCGTTTGCTTCTTCCAGGGACATTTAAGATCCATAACGTGTTCCACAAGTCCTTGTTGAAGAGGTTTGTTGAGCCAGTGGTTCCTGCTGCTGTGCCTCCTGACCCTGTTTTGGTTGAGGGCAATCTGGAGTATGTGGTTGAGAAAATATTGGATTCTCGTTTTTCTAGACGAAGACTCCAGTATTTGGTTAAATGGAGAGGTTATGGTCAGGAAGACAATTCTTGGGTGTTTGCTTCGGACATCCATGCTAGGAGACTTATCCGTGCGTATCATAGAACTCATCCTGACCGACCTGGTTGCTCAAATGAGGGTTCGGTGACCCCTCCTCAAGGGGGGGGGTACTGTTGTGAATGGGTTTGAGATGAGTTCTGAGCAGAGGCTCCCTCTGGTGGTTACAAGCGGTACTAGTGAGGATTGTGAGGACTGGGAATCAGGTGTTACTGATTGGTCTTATATAAGGGAGTCATTTTCCCATCAGGGTTGCCGGTGATCAATTGTTCTGGTCTGAATCCTTCTTTCCAGTTTCCCTTGTAGCCTGCTGTGTCGTGTCTGCATCTCCTGCTATCAGATAAGACAATTTCTTATTTTGTGTTTTTGCTATATTTTTGCATTTTGTCCTGCACTTCTGTGGGGGCCTTCAGGGTCCCTCCGGGGGCTTTTGCCCTCTCAGTTTAGTCCAGCCACTGTGTTTTGTACTTTTGCTTTTTCCAGTTTTTTTTCAGTGGCTGCTGTTTTGATTTTTTTTACACCAGAGAACTAATTTAGGTGGTAGAGGTCGTGTGATCTCAGGTGATTTTGAAATTAGTAGAGTTGGTGTTTTTTCAGGGTTTTCTGAGATTGCAGTAAGTACCCTTCCTGTCCTTTTCTATTTAGATAGTTTGGGCCCCAGCGTTTGCTCATACTATTTTCTTTCTGTGTCAGTATTTCCTCTTGTCTAACCGCCATTACATGTTTGGGGGCTTTCTATTATCTTTGGGGTTCTGCTCCGGGGCAGATAGCTTTCCTATTTCTATCTTTAGGTGTAGTTAGTTTCTCAGGCTGTGACGAGGCGTCTAGGACCAACGTAGGAACGCTCCACGGCTGCCTCTAGTTGCGGTGGTTAGTCAGGGTACTGCAATCTCATAGATTCCAACTGCTCTGGTGTATTTCCTTTTTTACCTGCACTCCTCAGCTACCGTAACATAACAGTTCCCTGCACTTCTGTGGAGGTCAGCCGGGTCCCCTCCAGGGGCTTGTGCTCCTCTCGGTTTGTCTGAGCCACTGTTGTTTGTTCATTTGCCTTTTCCAGTTTTTTCTGTGGCTGCGGCTTAGTTTTGTGACACCAGAGAACTAATTTAGGTGGTAGAGGTCGTATGATCTCACGTGTTTTTGCAATTAGTAGAGTTGGTATTTTTTAGGGTTTTTTGGATTACAGTAAGTGTCCTTCCTATACATTTCTGTCCAGGTAGATTGGGCCCTAACGTTTGCTCATACTATTTTCTGTCTGTGTCTGTATTTCCTCTTGTCTAACCGCCATTACATGTTTGGGGGCTTCCTTTGTTCTTTTGGGATCTGCTCAGGGGCAGATAGCTTTCCTCTTTCTATCTTTATGTGTAGTTAACCTCTCAGGCTGTGACGAGGCGTCTAGGACCAACGTAGGAACGCTCCACGGCTGCCTTTAGTTGTGGTGGTTAGTCAGGGTACTGCAATCCAGTAGATTCCAAACTCTCTGGTGTATTGCCGTTTTTGCCTCCTCTTCTCAGCTACAAAATCATAACAGGAAGAGTTAATGTTTTATAACTTAAAAATCTTTTCTTTCAGCCCGGGAGCGCTGATCCTAACCAGGGGGGATGTAGAGCCCAGCTGCGCTTGGAATCTCATTTCCCAGAGGGATGCACTGAAGGTAACAACCACAAGAGACCTGATATTCATTCACACATCTTCACCAATCCCTAGAGCCACCAGAGGGAGCCTTTTTAGAGTATATAAGGATGGTGAAGCCACTGAAGAGCAGACAGTCTAGTCTGAGGGCTGCAGCCTGCAGTGACAGCTCAGGTTAGTTAAGAACGAGTTCAGTGTAGTTGGTGATTCTACACAGTAGTGAGAAGTTGTTAGTTCTCTTGTAGAGTGGAGAGTTAGCTCTAGGGGCGAGCACAGATCAGCAAGTTTGCAAAGCCAGGTGCAGGTCAGACTTTGAATCCTGATAGCCGCTTCAGACAGAGCTTAGAAAGAAAGAGGGAAAGAGAACAGCAGTTGTTGAAAGAACTTGAAGACTGCAGCTTTGAGCTTAGTTCAACGTGTAGAGGCTAGTACCAGTGGAAAGATAGCCACTCCAGCCTAGTCAGAACTGAGTCAACTGAGTTCAGTTCAGTGAGCAAGCGTGCCGACGCTTTGAAAGCGGTGAAGAAAAGAGAAGAATCAGCCATCTACTGCTAGTGTGCTTATGTTAAAGGTCGGAATAGGACGAAAAGAGAGTGGAGTAAGAAGAGAGTAACGGAGGTTGAAACAGCATTGATAGCTTACCTCTACTCTGATTAACCGGACGCCGGGTCCGAGCTTGCTAGAATCTACACGACTAGTAGGAGACACCGGAGACCCTGCGGGACTTCAAGTCGCAGGGCCCCACAAGTGTTGATACGTAACCGGGGTCAGGAAGACATGAGTCTGGCAGGATCCACCATTAGAGACACTGTTCTATCCAAGAGAAGGCCCTACCACAAAGGCAGCCGGGCGTGTAAAGTTAAAGACAGAGTTAGACCTTGTTTCATGCAGGTCAGAGACTCACATTATAGAAGTAAGGAGGCTCTACACCTACTCAGTGGAAAGAACTGGACGTGCATCCTTCACCGTGCCAGCACCCCGGGACGTGCCTGCCATTCCATCAGTAAAGGTACAGAAAGAGACTTTTGTGTGTGTCTACCTTATTACTCCTGCTGCTGAACTCCTCTCCTCCATTCTGCACCCCTACACCCCGTTTACCCTGAAGGACCCCAGCCTTGCCTGTGGAAGGCTTAACACCTTGCTGCCCAATACCATCCCTTCAGCGGACCCATACAGCAGCGCTGGTCACCCTGACCAGGCACCACAGGTGGCGTCAAGAACATCACACAAATACTTTAATCCCCTGTAAATATCCCCCTTTTCAGTGAGCGCCCAGGGCCACGGACCGAGCTGTGTCGCCGTGACATCCCCATAGAAGTGAACGGGCTCGGTGCCGACTACCCCATGGCCCTGGCGGGCGACTCATCTTTTGGCGTCACGAACAGGATTCCGAAGCTCACTATAAGCGAGTCCTGTGTGCCTGAATTGGACTGTTTTGTGCAAAGACTGTATTGATATTTTGTGACTTTGCCGCCATTTTGCCACCAATTTACCGCCATGTTCGCGCCCTGAGGCGCTGGTGAAGAAGGGGGGCGTGAATTTGTGGGCGTATACCCCCCTGTGGCGCGAAAACTATGGCTGCCCTGTCTAAATGCTTCTACAACGTCAGGTCATGCCCCACTGCAAAGAAGATCCGCCTCCTCATCCTCCTCATGCAAGGAAGAGAAAGCGAAAGTTCCGCCTCCACGGAAAAGACCAGAGCGTTCTGGATGGAAAGCACAGTCTGGCCTGGAGAGAGATGGCTGAAGGACAGGAGTCGCTGTGTGAGGGAATGGAGGTGCGCAGACCCTGTTCCTCTGAAGAGGCACAGCCTGTGCCCGAACCATCCCCAGGTCGGGAAGGAGATGGCGAGCCCTATTGTGAGGAGCAGGTGAACGCTGCGGTATCTGGCCCGACACCGCGCTGAGATTGAGGCGATGGAGCAGAGCTGGCGGGCCCTGAAGCTGCGGCTGCAGCGGGACTGACCGCTCTCCCTCCCGGATACGCGACTGCCACCCGCGCCACCACTGGAGCCAGTGGCTGAGAAGGAACCGGAGGCTGAACCTGGAAGAGCTGTACCTGATCCCGCAAAGACGAGGCGAGAGGAGAGGAGGCTGCGGAGGACTTGTCCGGACCGGAATGCCAGCCAGGCCTGGAACCAGAGGCCATACCGGGAGCTGAGGAATGCAGTCCCCCAGCAGGGACGAAGGAAGAAATCCTGCCCGGAGCTACTGAAGTGGACTGGGAGGAAATGGCGCTTCTGGATGACGAGGAGTATGCCGCCCAGAGAGAAAATGAGTGGAAACGCCGTGAACAGGAGGCACAGCAGCAACGGTAGCAGCGTGAGGCGCAGCGGCTTCGCCAGAGGTACCAGGAGAAGGATCTCGCAGATAAGGAGTACGTCCGGCGAGACAAAGGTACGCTCCGGGTACCGCGGCGCCAGGAGGCGATACGAGATTTCAAGCTCCAGGGAGGCTGGGGTTTTATCCACGAACCCGGCCTGTATCAGGAGGTGTTTGTGAACCGCAGGGATGTGGAGTCTCACCTGCCTGAGGGACACCCGGACAGGGACCTGCTAATTGGGGACATTGTCACCTACACCCGGCATTGGGCCTTAAGGGGTGGTATGCCCTGAATGTTTCCAGAGTCAGCGCCCCAGTCCCGGAAGCAGGGAATGCGCCCCGCGTCTCAGTGTCTCAGACCCCAACCACACCAGCGCCCGTCCGCGCACCAGTGCCACGTCCTGATGCGCTGCAGAGCGTGGCGGCTGCCAGCGCCCCCCCTGCCGAGCCATGTCTGTGCACGCTGCAGAGCCCAAGCTTAAGTGAGGCACCTGTCAGGCCTCCAGGAAACAGTATGGGTGTAATGTATGTAGTACAGTTCATATAGCGTCTTGTGCTTGGGTGCGATGAAAATACATGAGACACAGGTTTGATATAGAAAGTCTTGTATTACTTCATACAAGTTGGCAAAAATAGTCACACAGTTTGCAGACACAGAAGCAGGAGACACAGCAGGCCAGAGTAATCTAAGCTCAGCAATCACTCTCCACAACAGGTTCAGGATCTTCTTCTCTGTTACCGTAAGTCCATGCAAACGTGGGTCTTTCAAAGAGCAGGGTTCAGAGTCCACAAGTGCTTCAGAGTTCCTCAGTAGGAATAGCTGGAGTACAAGGTCCAAGGCTTTAGGAGTCAGGTCACAGGTTCACTGCAGGCTAGATTCTGAAGCACTGATTGCTCAGCTGTGGCTGCTTAAGAAGCAAAAGGAGAGAATCAGGGCGGGAACATGCAAGCTGGAAACTCCATTTTGACTGAGGGCAAGATAGCTGCAGCAAGACAGAAAGTAAAATGGCTGACAAACAAACTGAGTTTCAGGAACATGTACACAGAACCTTACATTACTCCCCCCTTAGGGACAACCTCCGGATGACCTCAGGCCAGGCTTGTGTGGGTACCTCTGATGAAACTGACGGAGCAAGCGAGGAGCATTAACGTTATTGACTGGTTCCCATGAGTTGTCCTCCACTGGGTAGCCCTGCCATTTAATCAGATATTGTAACTGATTTCTATACAACCTGGAATCTAAAATCCTTTCCACCACAAATTCTTCCTGACCATCGACTAGCACTGGGTCAGGGCAAGGAGAAGAACGTCCAGGAAACGTATTGGGTGTCGCAGCCTTTAGTAGGGATACATGAAAGACAGGGTGAATTCTCATAGTTCTGGGCAGTTGAAGACGACAAGCAACGGCACTTATAATTTTACTGATTTTATAGGGTCCAATGTACTTATGTCCCAACTTAGACGATGGAATCCTTAACTTAAGATTTCTGGTTGACAGCCAGACCAAGTCTCCTACCTTGAAAGCTGGTGCAGGTTTACGAAATTTATCTGCTGCTTTCTTGTACCTTTCCTGAGCCGATTCCAGATTCTCCTTTAGAAGATCCATATTCTTCTGTAAAGACGTGATTCTTTCAGCCACTGCTGGTAAAGGCGTTTCTATGGGAAATCGTGGTAGAATGTTAGGATGATAACCTAGATTAGAGTAAAAAGGAGACTGCTTAGTGGAGGCACTCTGAGAGTTGTTATACGAGAACTCAGCTAATGGAAGTAGATCCACCCAATCATCCTGTAGGTGGCAGATAAAGCAGCGGAGATACTGCTCCAGGGTTTGATTGGTTCGTTCGGTCTGTCCATTAGTCTGGGATGAAAAGCAGAAGAAAGGTTTACTTTAATGTCCAATGCTGCACAGAAATTTTGCCAAAACCTAGAAGTGAATTGCACCCCTCGATCCGAAATAACCTCATCCGGTACTCCATGTAAGCGAAACACATCTTTAATCATCAAATCTGATGTCTGTTTTGCAGTGGGTAAGCCGACACAAGGGATAAAATGAGCTGCCTTTGTTAGACGGTCAACCACCACTAGAATGGTGTTCTTCCCTTGAGAGGTTGGTAACTCCACAATGAAGTCTATAGAAATGGATCCCCACGGGCGGGACGGGTGGGAAGAGGCTGTAACAGACCAGTTGGTGAGGAGCGAGGTGTTTTGCATCTTGCACAGACTTCACATGAAGTGACATAGTTTAAAACATCCTTCCTGCAAGTGGGCCACCAAAAGAAACGAGAGAGAAATTCCTGTGTCTTTAGAATTCCTCTATGCCCAGCTATCTTGGAATCGTGAATGAGTTGCAATACTCTCAATCTGACTGTTTCAGGAATATACAGGTGTTGTCCCTGAATCCACACACCATTCTTAAAGACAAGACTTACGTCCCTTGGGGTTGTGCCAAAAAGGAATCCGCATGGTATGCTTCCTTGATGTCCTTAAGTAGGTCTTGATTATGAATTACTCCTAGGAATCTAGAGTCAGGAAGAATAGTCTTAGGAGGAGTAATTGGACGTGTCTCTGCTGAGTAAATCCTAGAGAGTGCATCAGCCTTTCCATTGCGCGATCCTGGTCTATAAGAAATGATAAAATTAAATTGGTTTAAGAAAAGATTCCAGCGAGCCTGGCGAGGAGTCAGGCACTTAGCCGACCTGATAAACTCAAGGTTACGATGATCTGTCAGGACGACTATTTGCTGTGCAGCTCCCTGAAGAAGGTGTCTCCATTCTTTGAAGGCGGCAATAATGGCCAACAACTCTCTATTGCCCACATCGTAGTTCCTCTCAGCCGAAGACAACTGCTGGGAAAAGAAGGCACAGGGATGCAAGACATTCTTCTCACCTGTTCTCTGAGAGAGTATAGCTCCAACGGCACAGTCTGAAGCATCCACCTCTATTATGAAGGCAAGCTCGGGGTTGGGATGTACTAGGATAGGTGCAGTGGTAAATTTATCTTTTAGAAGGGAAAATGCTTCCTGGGCTTGGGGAGTCCAGGAGAACCTAGACTCTTTCCGGGTAAGTTGGGTGATAGGTGACACTACCTCAGAGAAATTTCTAATGAAACGTCTATAGAAGTTGGCAAACCCGATGAAGCGCTGTACCTCCTTCACATTTCTAGGACTTGGCCAATCCTTGATGGCTTGGGTTTTGCTTCCATCCATACTAATTCCTTGTGTAGACAGTACATACCCCAGAAATTGAATTTCGGTCCTATGGAATTCACACTTTTCAAGTTTGATGTAAAGATGATTTTGTCTTAGACGTTCCAAGACCATTCTCACATGTCCATGATGTTCCTCTGTGGAGTTAGAAAAAATTAGAATATCATCCAAATAAATTACCACGAATGTATCTAGGAGATCCCTGAAGATGTCATTCACCAAGTGTTGGAAAGTGGCTGGAGCGGTACTCAGACCAAAAGGCATAACTAGATATTCAAAGTGTCCATAGCGTGACCTGAATGCAGTCTTCCATTCATCCCCAGGTCTAATACGGACTAAGTTATAGGCCCCACGAAGATCTAGTTTAGAGAAAATTT